>OY735213.1:840000-867500 GCA_963457665.1 Thysanoteuthis rhombus
TTGTTCAATTATCGTAATGTAATAAAAACACATCAGAAAATTGACGTTTCTCTTTAATGGGGGGTAAAGACAATTCGAAATGTAAACTTGCAAATAGAAAATCTACTCAGAAACTAATTGGGTTAACGGGAAAGGCTCCATAAGAATGAATTCATGATTGCATCACAAATGATAGTATCAACTATGACGTACAGAAATGAAACATAGAAATGGTTCAAGTAACTTGAAAACCAACTCAAAAATAATGCAATGAGTAATCGAAAGAGAAATGATTGGAAAAAAAACTAAGACATCGGAAAAGATCAACATGGATCAGATAACAGATCAAAGTAAAAGATACCATAGAAATAATCAAGAGACAAATACGGTGATGGGCTGGACACCTAGCATGGAGTAAGGATAACAGATGGATCAAAAGGTCAACAGATTGGAGCCCTAAAGATAACAAACACAATGGGAGTAAAAGACACAAGATGGAGAGATGAGATAGAAAGGTTTACAGGTTAGTCATAGCAGAGTTTAGCACAGTCACGGTCAACATGGAAGGAGGTAGGAGAGTCCATTATCCAGGTAGTGGGCTTATGATGGCTGCTGCTGCTGATGACAGCATGGAGTAACTGACAATAATAATGTACACGTGAGACTGACGGGGTTTTGTCAAACCGCTCTATCATGGATGTTGTGGAGTTGATACTTTCTATACTTGTCTAGGTTTTCTATTTTACCGGCTACAGTTTAGCATATGACCTTTAGGGATGTGTTGTGATGCCGAACGGTTATCTTATAGTCTTGCAACATGACTAGCCCATTGCCATTTAAGTTTTCAAATGGTTCCTCTGATATTCCTGACTCCAATCTCTTCTCTAATATAATGCGCTGTTTTGTGATCTCTCCATGTGAGGTAGAGCATAATTTTTACCTGAGTACATTGCATAATTCTCAGTTCGAGGGCCTGTCTTTTGGTTAGGTTCTATGTTTCTGCTCCATATATGACTATTAGGAGGATGGATTGTTTGTATTCACACACTAATAGTTTTTTTTTTTTTTTTTTTACTTCTTTTCACTTTCATTATATTTTTCTCTTGCATCACTTTGAATCACAATCCAACTCAAGCTATTTATCCGCAGGAGAGGTTAGATAGTTCATTAAAAGGTTAGGAAGAGGGGATATGAAAGAAAAATCCAGTGGTTTAATGAGAGGATAGAAAAAAGGATTCGGTAGTTTAATAAGATGCTTGGAAGAGAGAGGGAAAGAGAGGAGAAAAGAAAATTAGTTAAATAAAAGTGTAGGAAGGAAGAGGACAGAAAAAGTTGAGTAGTTTAATGAAAGGGTTGGATAAGGCAGGACAGAAGAAAAAAGTTGTTTAAAAAGAGGGTAAGAAGAGAGAAAAGAGGAAAATGAAGAGATAGTTTAAAAAGAGGGGAGGAAGAATGAAAAAGAAAAGAAAGTAATGTAATTTAATGAAGGCAGTAATAGAGAGGGAGAAAAAGAGGTAGAGAGAGAAGCAGAGAGAAAATTAAATTGTTAAATGGAAGGTTGAAAGAGAGAGGAGAAGAAGAAAGTTAAGTAGCCTAATAAGAAAGGGTAGGAATATTTATACATATGAAACTAATCCATGTTTGTAAAACATTGGGATGAAGAAAAACATGTACGAGTGACGAATACTGGAAGGCATAAGAGGAGAATGAGAAGAAAGAGGTAACGGCGAGGGAGAGAGAGCGGAGTCACGAGATGATGAGTTAATTAGTTGTCAACACCCGTGTAATTTCCACGGGTCTAAAAAATAAAAACTTGATTTACTTATGCAATTTTACACCCTTAATGTTAAAACCTTGCGTAAACGAAAACCAACTTTACTGTTCAAAACGAAAGAAGCAAATTTTGTAAAGCCATTTTTAAAGAAAACTAATTTCAGGAGAAAATAATCCCACTCAAAGTCACACCCATTTTTTTCGGCCATTGTTTCGGAAATTTCAGATGAAAGAAGTGTTATTTGATGCAGAACGATGCAAAACTTGAGAAAGATTTACGAATAACAGGTCTGATTAGTCACTCAATAGAAACCGTCACTTGGCTAACGATTTTGGGCAGCACGTTGTGTTGAGGCGATCAATTTAAAAAAAATGGAAAAACAGCTGATTAATGGATTAATTTGTTTATTTCTTGTCTTTCGTTGGCCGATGATCACTTAAAAAGACTGAATCTTAAAGAAAAAAAAGCATAAATGCTGCCGGACACAAACTTAAGGATCAATTTATCATAAACTTACTAAGTACTTTGGACCTTTCCACAACTAAAAACCTATTTAATGGGGGAAAACATATTCTTTTCAGATATGATAAGGAATAAATGATTAAATTTTCAATCCTTTAGTTTCATTGGTTAGGCCTGTAAGCTTGCTACACACACAAACATACACGCACATAGATACATACATATATGCTTAGCCAGCCAGCAAGACCCACTCGAAAACTGAAGAAAAACTGATAGTTCAGGTGACAGTTTTGGTTGACGGTTCTTAACATGCAATTTTACATGTTTTCTGCGGGGTCAGGTTGAAGTTTTGCAACCCATTGTGGATGGGCTGTCAATTCGTTTGTTTTAACGATTACAAAATATAAATACGGTATTCGCAAATGGAAGAATATTTCGTTGTAATAAAAAGAAAAGATACACGCGCGATGTTAGCTGCCAAATTAGACTTGCATCGATGTACATACAAGTATATATACGCCTACATTACAAACATGTGGATAGCAACACAAACGCATACACTGCCATGCAGGCTCATAAGGTAACACAGAACGATTCGAGAAAACTATGTATATACGTATGTAAATTGACTTTTTATATAAATCGCATATTCGAAAATCGAAAGTTTGCAGATATTCAACTGTATAAAAGAAATATGTGTGTGTGCATGAATGTGTATATATGATTGTATCGATGTATATTCAATTAGAATTCTCAAGACATATTCACATAACTCTTCCTGTCAATAAAACGTACACCAGGGCCCCAAAACAAATTTATCAAAAAGTAAGAAAAATAAGATTGGTTTTATTTTTCACTGATTCATTTCCTTCCAGAGAAACGAATTGCATTGTTACAGAGATATAAAAAAAAAATGTTATTATCAATATGATTTTATTTTGTGAAATATCGCCTGTCCATTATAACGAACACCGATCACCCAGTGGTAGATTGATTGCCTGCGGTTCGGTAGGCCGTGGTTCAATCCAACACTGAGTCATACTAAAGACTTTAAAAATGGTACTCAAAATGCCCAAGCAGGAGGACTACGATTGAGGAACCTCTCCCCGGGAATAAAAGGTTACGACTAAATCCACGCATTCTCGTAAGATCACTGGAGTTAAGCAACACCGAGCCTGGTCAGTTCAAAGATATTTTTCTGATTGCTTGTCCATTATGACAGAGTTTTATTTTCATCCATCTTGGAGAGGAGCAACAACAATAAAAGTTGCTGCAGCAATATTCTTCAATTTCTTGTCTCTCGCAGCTAGGCCTGACAGAGGGTTTTAGGGATAGGGGAGCGAAGGGGGCTACAGCTTGCGTTATTGAGCGTAGAATAGAGATCGTCTTCTCGTCAGTAGGATTAGTTGGATCGCCACTGGAGTCTATCTACACGATCTCCAGATGCTTACGACACCTGTTAATTACAGAGGGTTACTTATCCAGGTCCTCACCAGGCTAAACGTTTTTTAATTTCGATGATCGAACGATAATAGGTGTGCCTAACGCGATTTGGTCGTAACATTATAAATATGATTTGGTTTTGTAAAATATCACCTGTCAATTATAGGTAGAAAGTCATGACTTAATTTCATTTTCCTACTGTAATAAAGAACAAGATAAACAGCAGCACTCAGAGAGCGTATACCGCAGCAAACGGTCTTGGTAGAAAAAAACTGAATGAAAATCAGTTCCTATATAGCTACATTGCAAAGGGAGTTAACTCTAAAAATTTCTGGATCTGCATCGAAATTTAATCAAATCTAACTCGGCTTACGGCCCACTCTTCCCCTAGATATGAATTAAATTCATCGAGAACTTCTAGAGATATTATATAGACAAACATGAATGAATACATAAATGTATGAAAAAAAATGAAAAGATATCTTAGCCTAAACATTCCCCGGATTCATCAACAAAATTGATCAATTCTTCCTTACCCCATGGTCTAGTCTTCCAGAAAATAATACAGAAATTCTTTGAGCTCTTTGGGAGGTATTGCATAGACTTATAGCAACAGCACAGTAAAAACATCCGCAAAAAACCCTGGGTTCGCCCCCCACCCCCAATTTCATTCAATTCTCCCCAGGCCAATGAGATACCAACAAAATTTCAATAAATTTCATTGATAGCTTTTGGGGATTTAATGCAGATGCGCAACCGAGGCCGGCAAAATGTTAGATGGAGAGACGGGCTAGACAAGTTCAGGAAGTACTGGCTCCGTGACGCCCATGATAGAGAAGTGTGGCAAATCCTGGGGAAGGTCTATGTCCAACGACGGACGCTAAAAGACTGATGATAATGATGATGACTGACTAATAAAAAAAATGAATGCATATACCTCTTCTAAGTTCGTTGGCAGAAGTGCAAAAGGGAATATTGTTGATATGATTTTGTTTTGTACAAAATATTGCCTCTTTATTACATCATCAGTCTCCGCTTATGCCATCATCGAAGGGTTAGCTGGTTTAGGTAAACACGGACAATTCTTAGTCAGACCCACTTCCAGTTTGCAAAGCTTGTTGGAGCTCTATTCTGCTTACGTCGACTGGTGTTGCCCGGACAGCCAGCTGTAGAGGTAATGACCAGACTAGGTTGCTCAACGTCGCTGATTTTAGTTTAGTAGAACCAATGTGATTTGGCCGTAATCTCTTTAATCAAATCCTTGTGCCTAGTGCTCAGTGGAGATACATAGAGTACTATGGTATGACTCGATGGTGGATTGAACGACGCACTCTACCACTGGGCCACTGTGATTTGTCAAAAATTATTGCTGTTCATTATAACGCAGTTTTTCTTTCTTTTTGAATAGGTGGGGAGAATAGCAACTGCAGTGACAACAAAGAGAACAATGATAAAGCTAAACAATAAATGCAACGAGAGTTTATTGGTGAATTGATCGCTAACGAAACATTTCACAAATTTTTCGAGACTTCGAAGAGAAGAAAAAAAAGAAGCGAATAAAAGGGAAATATCAGAAAAAAAGGTCCAAAAGAGAAACGAACATTCCAGAATCATTTTATATTTGAAACCCAGGAAGTTACAAACCTCAAAAAAGAATATAAGATGGCCGCTGACAAAGGCGCGAAAATGAAAAAAGAAATGGCGGGAAAATGAAAAAAAAAGCAGGAAAAATGACGTCATCCAGAATAGATGGCAATAGAAAAATTAATCAAGATTCAAAAAGATGAATAAAATACAGTGAATCAGGAAAGTCCGCTGAAAGACAAGAATAAACCATTCTAGAATATGGATGAGATGGGAAGTTTAATTTACTTAAAGCAGTTAGGTTGATACTTTTTATAGATAACTCCATTTTTTTTACAAAAAATAAGAAGAATTAATGGAGATGTATATAAGTCTATGTTTGTATGAAACAAATTTCAGAGAGTGCATACCTCTGCCAACCCTATTGTCACTAAAAACTGAATGAAAATCAGTTCACAAGTAGTTATGATGCAGGGGTGGTAACTATTGAAAAAATTTCCCGGATCCGTCCCAGAATTTAATCAATTCTTCCTTAAGAATATCCGTCGAAAGACGAGAATACTCCTGAAAAACATTCTGGAATCTGGAGGAGATGGTAAGTTTAATTTACTTAGAGCTGTTAAGTTTATGCCTTTTATAGGGGCATCTGTATTTCTTTGGGCAAATTTGATAGAATGGACTTCGCTTCAGTGAGCAACAATACAAATTCAATTTGTTGGAATCTTTATCATTTAATAAACCTGAACAGAGTTCTTGCTTTTTTTCTGACGAGTTGGAAGATATATGTATATAATTTTGGGCTGGTCGAGCGAGTAACAGCGCGAGAAATGTTATCGCCAAACCGAGTTCAAACTCCAGGTGAGGCAGTTTGTGTTCACTTCGTACTTATGCCCTTGGGAATGGCATCAATACATCATTACACAAGATATGGGTTAGATAGCGTAGGTTGGAGTGAGAGCGACGACACATTGGGTGAATGCCGCCTCTAAGTCACATTTTACAAACAGTCAGCGTAAGCAGTATGGTGATGTGTGGAATCGAAACAGAATTGGCAAGAGCCGTAGCCAGTGTAAGGGCATTATTTCCTTTTGCCAAACTCTAGTCAAAACCCTGAGTTGACTCCTCGCAAAATTTTGGGAAATGAAACTTAACAGTCCCCTGAAATCAAGTCCAAATGATCTGTAGTCGTGACTCTTACCGTCTGGGCTAAATTGATATATATATATATATATATATATATATATATATATATATATATATATATATATATATATATATATATATATATATATATATATATAAAAATTATTTTTTTAGTAATATGCAGTGTCTTATTTCATTCTGATAAATAAATGCATCAATAAAATAAACATTACCTTATCGTAATTTGAAATTACGGCTTAGTGGTTGGTAGCCCTCTCTCTGAGCCAAACTGAAAAGTCTTACATATCTTGGAACATTAATCTCACAGATATGCATTGACATATTTCATTCCAATAAATAAATACATTAATACTAAAAAAAAATATTTTTTGATAATTACTTATTTATTCATATATACTATTTAAAATCTTACAGAGATCATCTTCAGTCGGAACAGAAGTTGGATTAGAGTTTGAGCCTGCAGCAGCCAGGAAAGGGATGAATCCACTTGTTTCCCCAGCTACGGGAAAATAACAGAATAGTTCGAACCCTTTAGTTCTGTAAAGCAATCCATCTACAAGGAGTGTACACGAATTGAAAAAAAAAGTCCGTTCACATCTATTTATCTCAGCTTCTTCATATCTATCTATCTATCTATCTATCTATCTATCTATCTATCTATCTATCTATCTATCTATCTCAGTCTGTTCATAACTATCTATCTATTTCACTTTGTTAATATCTATCTATCTGTTTTCTATAATTGAAACATTTCGCATGATAAAGTTCAAACATATTCCCCAAATCTATCATGGGACAAAAAGTCAACTCCATCATCAAATCAACCTCTTTCAGCGCGTGTAGCACGAGTCTCTTCAACCCAAGACACGAACTCTCTTGCCTTATTTCATTCTACCGGTTTACTCAATCCCCCTTGACCAACAGAAATGAAAAATCGTCGTCGTCCCCGTTTTCCCTTGCTTCCCCTCTGAGGGACACCGGTCGATCTTTCTTCCAACACTGTCATATCTGATGCCTACAGGCTCATTCTATTCCCATCAAATTCCACGCCACTTTACATCGACCTTTACTTTGAAAAGAATTCAATTCATGTATTTATTTTGAATGCTTTTAGTAACTGGCAAACTGTACGGAATTGCTGTCGAAATAACCAAAATACGATGAAAAAAAAAAAGCAAAATTTTGCCCATTGTTTTCCAGTGGTAGAATTTCTAAGAGCGGAGCTGGAAGCTAGATGAAGACGTCAGGCTTTGCCGCTTTATTACAAATTTAAACAACTTTGTTTTCATCAATTTTTACTAAAATGCTCACAGGAGGTACCTGTGACCAATCAGTTAGCACAGAAAATGGAATCGGCGACCCGAGTTCAATTCGTAACCAGCAAAGTTTACGTTCAATTTACACTAATGTCCTTGGGAAAGGCATGATTACATAATTTCTCCCCCACAATTATGAATGAAACAGCAAAACCGAGAGAGTCCAACGCCGCATCTAGCACTATGGGAAGCTGGCAAAAGGCAGAATGAGAAATGTACTCCCGAAAAGTACGGCTAATCAAGTTCTGGTGAAGTTTCGATGGACCTAGTAAGCCGGAAGTAAATTATTATGAATAATCACTTAAAATAACACAGAGATACCCTCTTTAAGTTTGACTTCTTTCCTCTACCTGCCTCTTTCTTTTTTCATTTCTTCTTTCGTTCTTTCCCTTCTTTCTTTCTTACTTTCTATATACCTTCCTTTGAATTCCTCCCTTTACTTACCACTTCAAGATGACATTCCATCCGATTCAGGAGAACGATAATGTCTCCGCTCGGTAGCAATGCCAAGAGACCTTACCTCACCGTGTTTCGTTCCCAAAAGGACATCCAGTGCCAGATCAACTTCTACAGAATCGTTTATCGTTTGGGAGAATTTTTTTAATCTTCGGATTTGAAATGGCTGGAAGTGAAAACATTTGATTCTTCACTCGCAACCTCCTATTTTATCCAAGTATGTCCCAGGTTCGCTGTCAGAAGCCTCAGTTTGACGGGGCCTCGACAACTGCTGCTCGTCCATCTTTTCTATTAGTCCCTTCACCACCCCACTTCTGTTCTGGCGTCATTTCCTACTTAACAACAATCCTACGAAATACACACCCAGAGCCCCACCTTACAAGAACCAGTGCCACATCTCTGTAACGGAGACATCATGAAATTTTTAAATTATTAGACAGAGTATTCAGAAGAAAGGCCCTGGTCTCGTTTTAATCTTCCTCCATCAATAATCAACCCCAGGATTGTAAACCTCAAATGTTTCATCCTTCCCATAACCAAAAGCCAAACCTGAAGGAAATGTTGACTAACTCAAAAACTGGAGTTGAGTTTGTTTTTCAACAAGAAGAACAATCCTCAGGAAAATTTGAGGAGTAAACCTATGAGTAAAATTCACATACCCTTGATCTCATGATCAATTGATTGCCAGGGGTCTGTTCTACCGACTGAGCTGAATTAACGATCCTTTGATATTTACAAACACGTATCACACAGAAACACTCCAGCTTATTTCATTCCAATGGATAAATAAATACATTTATATAAAAATATATATATTTCAATAATCTTTTTTTTATACATAAAATCAAAAAGTTACATGTTGAAGATGCAAGCTTTCTATAAGCATCTCTGTCCTATCTTACCTTCCCAAGAGGGTTAAGGGTTTAGGTTAGCACCTGTATATTCAATCATCTTGTCATTCACGATGCTTCAGCAGCAGTTATTTTGTTTTTCTCTTGTTCAGTCAAATAGATTGTGATGCATAGGATCACGTTGCAATTTCACTAACAGTAGGTTTTACTGATTGAAGATGTGCTACTTTACGGGAACAAAGACCTCCAACTGCATCATTTATAATTGAAACGCGAACCCAGTCGACCGATTCCGTGTGGGTAACCTCTAAGCCACTCTGCACCTCTTCTACCCTCTGTTTTCCTGTCATTCTTGGTGCTTCGATTGTAGCAGTAGCTACTGTTTTTTTTTTCGTTTCTTTTGCTCCTTTTCGCCTAGTGGTTATTCCTTACATTTTGACACTTAATGAGAAGTCATGAAGTTAATCAGCCAAAATTTATATATAGAAAGTTAACTTGGCCGCAAGTGACTGATTTTTAGGTTGAAATAGGGAAAGCATCCTTTGTTATGCCGTTGGCCATATCGCATGTTCGGCAAATACCAGCGTGGAATTGTCTTTCAGAATAAAATAAAACTTAACCTCTTGTATCAGAGGTCATTGCCATCTCCAGGATAACTGCTTTTACAAGTCAGACTAGCGCAATAAACAATTGGGTCTCCGTTTTGAATACAAGCTGAAAACCTATGCGTAGGCTGGAACTGTTTTTCTTAGTTTCTGCAAAAGGTTCAATTATTCAACCTGAAAGAATCTATAGAATTATACTGCTTGTCTAGATCTGAAATTAAAAATCAAGAATTTGAATTATGTATATTTTATATCTCACCTTGTTTGAAAAATCATCACCATCAACAACTCTTGGATCACATTTATTTCAAATGTCCGGGGGGATACAAAATAAGAAAAAATGTTTCCCCCAAATCCAGAAGCTTTTCATTTTAAACCTTCCTCTAGGTCCATTAAGAATCTATACTAAATTTTATTGTTCATTCATAGTCAGTTTTGCAGTTTTGATGATTTACAAGTCATTTTTTATGCAAATATAGTCAGGATCAATGCATACAATCTTCAGGCTTGGCTGGCTGATTAGCTAGCTATGTATGTATCACGCATACAGGTTGCTCCAATGGAGCTAGAGGGCTGTAAATGTAAACACTTACTTCTTATGTCTCAAAAAAACTTTTTTACCCCCTCGGTAGGTTTTAATTTGGAAGTTCAATTTGCAATGTGAGTTTATGCTAAATTGATCCCTTTGCTTTGTGTCCAGCAGTTTCCACGCCAGTTCTTTTTATCGTAAGTTTGGACATTTTAGTGATGCAACAAAAGGTGGGAGAAGTAATTTATTCATTGATCAGCACTTTTTTCATTTTTTTTATTGATCATCCCCAACACCGCATGCTACAAAAAGACACTGGACACATGATTCCTATTGAGTGACTTTATGGACCTGTTCTTGTTTTGTCAATTCGAATTGAATTCTTATGGAGCATAGGGCCACATTGCGTTTTCTGTGACAGTAGGTTTTACAGGATGGATACCCTCTCCGGCAAAATGGGCTGCCTCACAGGTCTAAAACGCCCCAACCGTTCTGCTATTTACCCACAGCAAGGGAAAGAACATCTACGCCACTCCACAATCCCTCATAGGTAGACTATTTTCTGTTATTCTCGATGCTTCGATTTCACCAATAGTTACCCTTTTTTTTTCCTTTTGTTATTTGTCGTCTACTGGTAAATCTTGACCTTCCGACACTTAATAATAAGTAATGAAGTTAATCGACCGAAACTCATATAAAGCAAGTTAACTGGTTTGGGGGTTGGAATAGAAAGAACTTCCTTAGTTCTGCCTGTGGCCAAAGAAAGAACTACCTTTGTTATGCCGACGGCCATATTGCACGTTCGGCAAATACCAGAGAGGAATTGTCTTTCAGCATAGAATAAAACTTAACCTCTTTTATCAGAGATCATTGCATCTCCAAGATAACTGCTTTTACAAGTCAGACTAGCGCAATAAACAATTGGATCTCCATATTGACTACAAGCTGTAAACCCACTCGTCGGTCGGAACTTTTCCAGCTAGTTCCTGCAAAAGGCCTAATTCTTTGACCAGATAGAAATCTGTGATGATATTCTCTTCGTTCCTACCTGAGATGAAAAATCACAGATGCAAGCTACAAATTTATTGAATCATGCCCTTTTTGAAATATTACCGACATTAACTCGTGGATCAAGTTTCATTTAAACAACTGGGTGATTAGAAACTAAATCTTCAAACTATATTTCAGAACTTTCCCATACATATATATATATATATATATATATATATATATATATATATATTTATATATATATATGGATCAATCCCATGAGTGAACAGTATCGATTCTTGGAACTATGCTTCGTATTTAACGCTCTAAATACTTGGAGAGGGATTTGACAGAACTTTCATTGAATCTTTATTATTTGTTGAACCTTGAGTCAAGGGAATGTTTCATCGAAGGTTGTGCCAGACTAAGCTAGACTTAGTGAATAAACTGGAAAAAGAATGGAAGCAAAGCTTGGAAAGAAAAACGGTTTTATTTCGCAAATGAAATAGAAAATTGAAAAACGATGGTTCTGAAAAACGAGATTAAAAATAGATGGGAGAAAAAAATTAAACAAACAAACTCGGCATCAGAGAACAACTGTAACTTTAAAATTTGATGCCATGTAAAAAAATTCCATCGAAGAATAAATATGGTTAGAATAAATTCTAATTGTGACATCACTGGCGTTTTCCACTGGGAAACATAAAAAACGGAGAAAAACACCAAGAAACATGTATATCTTGGACATTCTTGATGTTATTGAAAAAACCTGTAGAAATAAATTCCCAAGAGGTCAAAAAAGTTTTCTTCAAGAATAAAAAAAAACATTTTTAGATATGGGTAAGTGGTGCGCTGATGACGATTTTGAAGGCTGTGGACAGCGTGGTATGGCCTGGAGCGTTTAAACACACAAACGGACATACATACAAACACATACACAAACAAACAAGCACATGCACATATAAAAAGGATAGAACCGTTCGCCATTTTAGATGGCTACGGTTGTTCAATTAGAAAGTACTGGGAGAGTATATACCTGTGCCAGACATGAATGGACAGACAGACAAACATGAGTCAATATATACATCTATAAAAGATCTGGAAGAAACTCTTAAAAAAGTACTTTTTTCGCCCCATCAGTCTACCGGGGAAATAAGAAAATACATCAGCGCTCTCTAGAACTCCAGTAATCTTTCACAAGTCAGGGGTGGTGCTGGGGCTAACTGCACTCCCACCCCTGCAATATTATCAAAGGTTATTTTTTAGATCTTTTAAGAGTACGTTTAGATTTTTCAGGGTATATGTATGTATTCACCCACCCCCCGGAAACTACACAAAGAATTCTCTAACCCATTGAAAATGTTCACAGCTCGAGGGTTTAGAGGTAAGCAATTTCCACGTAAGATTTACAAGACAAAATGGAGAAGGCGACCGTGATGTTTTTTAAAAGATCTCCTTGTGGCATTTTGTCCAACTATGATTAATGCAAGAAGACATTTGACAACAAGGCTGACAGTAACCACGTGATCAATACGGACAGATCGTCTGTAGAAATGTTTCAGTTGCGGGATAAAAAGTAGACATTTTATATCCACGCCCCAGCCCCAAGGGAATTACATTATTAGGAAGAAAAATTATATATTTTACCCCTGCCAACAAAGTTGGGTTAAGTATATGTATTCACCAGTGCCTTTAACATCGAAATAGACAGGAATACTAATCGTCATACTTGCTGTCAAGGAAAATAAGTAGCTAACCATCTGACAAGTCCAACGGCCGGAAGTGATCAACCAAAGTACAACCGTACAATAGTTTTCCAAAGAGGGGAAGAAGTTTTTTGTGGCAACTTGCAATCACTCAAATACTTGTAAAATCTACAAGGCTCATCAAATGTTAATACCCTCTTGATAGTCTTAGTTACTTGACTCTTCCCAGATCTGACCGGTCAAATAAGTGCATCTGTTCACTGAATCTGACGGTGTGTTTCGAAATTAGGGATATGATCGTATTTCATGAGTAAAAATATCACTACCGCTTAGTCTGAGCATGATTCTATAAGATTGTAAATGGTATAGAAGGATTAACTCGTGTGAATTGCTCACAGATTGAATTTAGATTTGAGTTACGTTGAAACTGCAGTCAGACAAAGTCAGACAACTATTGGACTCACAATGTGAACCTCAATGAAACTATAACTGACAAAATGATATGGTATGACGAACTAGACACATTTAGAAAGTACTAGCATCGCAACGCCATTAATAGAGAGATTTGGTCAATCTTGGTGAAGATCAATGTCCAATGACGAACCCTAAAAGGATGATGATGATGATGATGATGATGATGATGATGACGACGACGAAAACTAGTGAAATTTAGAAATGAATTCAGGCAGGAAAGGGTTAAAAAAAAAAAAGGAAAAGGTTGCGTACCCTTTGTAAAATCGAGGGTAGACATAAACCCTCCCCCCCCCTTATCACTGGAGGTGCAAGTTCACGTTGCACCAGGTGCATGTGTGATGCTACCATGACAACGGCCAAAGGGAACTTCTGACCTTGTTTGAGTCCTTTTTTTTTCTGGAAGAAGTAAGGCTGTTGCACGCTTTGTCAGTTTAATTGATGTACACAGGCGAGCCTCTTGAAACATAGGGACACAAGTGGATGATGTCACTGTAGAGTCGGACAAGGTTGGGACGGCGTCGAGGAAGATACAGGCAGAGAGAGAGAGACAGACAGACAGACAGAGAGAGAGAGAGAGAGAGAGAAGGGAGAGAGAGGGGGGAAGAGGTGGAGACTGAGAAATAGAAAAATAGTCACATACAGTGGGAGCAAAAAGTATTCGTATTGAAAGCAGGAGAGGCAGAGGTAGGTAGTGGGTAAACTACCTACTCGACATGTTTCAACAACTGGATGGCGGAACGAGTACCAGAAGGACAAAGAGGGGTCGCATAGGAACAAGAATTGCAGAATAGAGTAAAAGAATGGAAGTTGTGGAGAGTCATCATTAATCCATCCTGACGGGCGGGACATGGAAGAGAGAGAGAGAGAGAGAGAGAGAGAGAGAGAGAGAGAGAATTTATTGCTCTCCTTATTTCTGATTTTTTCTACGTAACTTTTCTATATTCAATCATGTTTCTATATCTTTACCTTGTTTCGTATTTCTTTTTTTATCTTTTCGTTAAAATTCGGTCAATTTCGAAGTTGTAGAGATGTTGAAATGAACTTTTTGAAATGTATCGGATACTTTTCTCACCCACTGTATCTAACAGTTACTCTCAAAAATTTGGTCGCCTCTATTCCTCTCTTTCTCGGAACTCTTGATACAAGTTGTAGTGGTGTCCCTTTGCCGCCTTTCTTATTTATATACGTGTCTTTCCTTGATCGTAAAGGGGATATATGATTGGCTGCACATGATAAGTGCCTAACAGACCTTTTTTTTTCAACGAAAAAAATTGATATTTTCGTTATTTCCTCAGCTACATTGCTCAGCTTTCGTTTTATTTTTAGGCTTGAACACCCCAAGAAGAGTGTTCAAGCTTCAAGATATGAAAAAAGATTACTATAATAACTTTTTTAGAATGGTTCGTTCGGCACTTATCATGTGTGCCCAATCATATCTAAATACTACTTATATATGTTACAGAGGTGTCGTGATACAATTTCTTAAACATCGTTGCAGTTTGCATATAAGATATTATGGCTAATCAGTTTAAAATATTTGTTCTATTCTATAATAATTCAAATTGGTACAAACATGGTTGGATAGAGTTTCAGTCATCGTTCAAGGGGGGTGCAGTTCAAGAGCGAAATTTTGTAAAGGAAAAAGGAACAATTTTTATTCGAAAAAAATTTTTTATTGCTTCCGAATGGAAAATCGGATTGTTTTATTTTGTGATCAATACAAGTTTCCTAGATTATTCGGGAGTAGAACGTTCGATAATTGTTAGGAATTGGTTCACCAAAATATCACGTCAATATTTCGCAAGAGAGATAATCATGATAGACGCTAGACATGAAAAAAGAGAGATAAACGTTATTAATAATAATTTGATTAGAATTGGAAGAAATTGTCGTCTGATTTAATCAACTCTTTCTTTTCACTGCGAAGTATTTTATTGTTGCTGGATATTTCTATTCATCGCAAAAACAAACACCAACCTTAACCATAACATTATCCCTAACATCAACCCTAAACACTGAGCCTAAACAGTTTCCCTAAATCATATCGTTTGCAGTTTGATAGAATACTGTCTCAAGTGTCTGCTTTTCTGATTTCGTTTGTTCTGTAATAGTTTAACGGCAGCATCTAATCGTGTCTGCAGTAAATAATTCTACCTTGCAAAGTATACCGTTTTGGTGAACCTATTCCAAACAACTACCACAGCGTTATCACATCCCCAAATGATGATGGCGGTATGTTTGGCCGAATCATCGAAGGTTTGAGTAGTTAGACGTAATGGTGACTGGGTGTGGGTGACAAAGATGAAGGTGTGCTCTGCGTCTATAACAGTTCAATGCAAAACGGTGGACGCTATTTTCGATCCCCCCCCTCTCTCCCTCTCTCTCTATGTGTGCGTGTGTGTGTGTGTGTGCGCGCGTACGTGTATATGTAAAGGTTTGTTATCGGTTCATAAATTATTACGCTGACTTATGTGTTAGCTATTATTGGTGTTACTGCTACTAATGAGTGACATGAAAGGCTCACAACTTGAACATTGCAAATCGTATTTTATTGAATTTTTACAAAAATTTTATTCCTTTTATTAAATCTAATCATGAAAGATATGAATTCAGGTTTGGTTTTAGGGTTAGGGTTAGTTCTAGGGTTACGGATTCAAGAGACAACGAACTTTTTTTTTTACATATCTATAAAACTAAAAAGAATATAGATTCGCAACTAGTAAAAAGAATCTATTAGATATTTCCTTTATCTCTGACACTGTTCCTCAGAATGAATTCATATAAATAGCTGGTAAAAAGGTCAACCAAGGAGCCAAATAGTCGCTGTGATTTCCGTTCAGCCTGCATCCACGTATTTCCATTAGGAATTAGACATTGTGCATAGAATAAGGAAAACCAAATGTTTCTGCAATGATACTTGGGAACAAAAGAAAGACTAGTTTTTGAGAACCAGACAAAAAATCGCTTACCTCCCATGGATATTGAATTTATGAGCCGATAGCATCCCTTTACCTATATATATATACATATATATCTATATATCTATCTATCTATCTATCTATCTATCTATCTATCTATATATATATATATATATATATATATATATATATATATATATATATACACATACATATATATATATATACATATATATATATACATACATATATATATATATATATACATATATATATATATATGCATATATATATATATATACATACATATAGATATATATATACATACATATATATATATATATATATATATATATATGTGTGTGTGTGTGTGTGTGTGTGTTTGGAAAGAGTGTATAGAGGCAACATTTTTTCATTTAAACTCATCTAATTGATAACAACGGACAAACTTTGTCTGTTAATCTTTTCTGTACATTTTTTTTCTTTGCAAACACACTATTAAATGACCAGATCTGAAAAATGTAAAACGTTATAGTATTCAAGATCTTCCGTCCATCATTAATCATTTTCGAGAATGAGTTCATTTAATTAATTTCATAAATAGATTCTGTATTTTCTGTTTAGTTTTCTTTCAATTCGTGATTGTCTAGAGTAGTCTACAATTCAGATTTGATAAAAAAAATCTCTTCAATTGTGCTACTGTAAATAACGTAGTATGCTGACGACATCAACTGCATTCGAGTGCGTCAGATACACCTCAAAGCACTAAAATATTGATAGTTAGTTATTTTGTTCTGATGAGAATAGCCTCCATGACTTTCAATATTCTTCCACAGTTTGTGTTGTATAGAATTCTAGTGTTACCCACCATTTTGGAGTTCAAGCGGTTTCTTCATGTTCTTTGACGTCACATTGTTTGTGTAAATAAACGTTTTACGTCTAATCAATTTCAACCTGAGGATTTATTAAATGTGACCGAACTCGTTCAAGTGAGAGAGTCTAGCGTTTCAAATGATGGATTGGATATATTGTTATTTCTAAGCGGGAGAGTCCATTGTAAGGGATAGAGAAACCAAAAGAAAAAGTCACTATTCATTATATCGATAGATTAGTAACATCTAAACCATTTATTTGTTTTCAAGTCCCGCACTACTTATTTCACAAAAATGGAAATTTTCTTTGACCTTGTCTGGAGGGAAAAAATATGCATATTTATTTTTCTCTTAAATTTGATCAGAGACCGTTTTTTTTTCTTCGCTGTCTTTAATAGGATTTTGCAAGACCTCGAGTCTACTTGATTAAAAAATTTAGATTAATGAATAACTAAAAAGATGGAAAAGGTAAATGAAGAAGAAAATAATACGAAGAATCGGTCAGAAGACGCTTAAAATGTCCGGCTATCCAAATTGAAATAAAAAGATGTTATTAGATGCGCTAGCATCTTTAGCATCGATTGTCATTTCTGACTGACATACTGAAATGCAAGGCACATTACTTGATCAGTGTTGCCTATTTGAACGTTTTTGATCTAGATCTAGATGTTTTCAGTTGCGTCTAGTTGTCAGAAATTACCATTTAGATGATTTGATAAAAATTCATCTTATTTTATTTGATTTACAAAAATGAAATAAGAAATACTTTCAATAAAATAAGAAATATTTTTATTTAAATTATAGAAATTATATAAGTAATATTTCCAGGAGATCAAGTAATATTTTGATTGAATAAATGTTCTGGATAAAAGTCACATTTGATTTATTGATAATACGTAATATATTTCCCAGATTTTAGAAATACATTTGAAGAATCAAGATATTTCTTGGTGTTGTGAGATGGTTTTGAATGAATTTTAGATCTTAAGTTGGTAACACTTCTCTTGCCAGCGCATCTATTGTCTGACTTCCAGGTTTGTTTAAAAATCTTTGATCTGTCTGCCACATGAATACAATCCACCCTCAACCACCAGGGTAGGCTAAACATGATTAATGTAAGAGCCACACACCATAAATTCCAGATGTCTTAAAGCCGCGAGACAAACGCAATGGACGCATGTTTATTGTCACACACACATTCAGCTACAAAATCTTTATTCAAATAATAATGAATACATGTCCGCAATAATATTTATCCGTGTATGAAGGTTTCAAACTATTTATTTGTATTAGTTTCGGTTATCATAGATTACACCGACTGTATACCAGTATATCAAATTATACCAAATGTTTCGAAACCTAGACCAGTGATTATTTTTACTAAAAGCATTTAACTGTGTTAAATCCTCATAAAAGTTTTCATTTGGTGAAATATTTTAGACTTACCATGAACAGTGAACTTAGAAGAGTAACAGTTCATTCTGGCAGATTATCATCAAGCGTGAATTTTTCTTATTTACTGTTTGTATTAGCAGTGCTGAGGAGGGAGCACAACTGACACATTTCTACGATCTGCACATCAAATGTCTAAGAGCTGCATGTAGCTCGCGAATCGCGGTTTAGCCACCCTTGAGATAGACCTCACTTCTTCAAAGTAAATCAGCGTAGACAAGGCGAAGAAAGCAATATGTTCACCCCTTTACACGCCTATGATATGGCTAAAAAACTTTTTCGTTGAACGTTGGTTAGCAGATCTATATGCGTACCAACTCAAGCACAGGAGCAACGGCCTCCATTCAGAGAGAACAGGGAAAAGTTTCAGGCAAATCAAGCTGTTTGCCCACCTTAACCAGAGGATTTCCATACGCTTTTAAGTAGACCTAACAATCTGTTTACATTAAATTTTATATCAGAATTGGCTTTGTATATCTCGGAATTTTTGAGATGAGATATTATTATTATTTCTATTGATATTCGGACCATCCTCATAGCGCAGTGGTTACAGCATCAGACAAATCACTGTTAAGTAATCTGATGGTTCTAGGTTCTAGGTCTAGGTGAGACAGTATAACAATACTACTAACGCTAAAGAGGGGAGTACGGTCAATATACCCCCGTCGGATAAATAAAGGGTTCGGTTTGTTACTTCCCAAATCTCCCAGATGATACCGGCTGAAACGTTGTATGAAAAACAACAAAGATGAGGGTGGTCCGAATATCAATAGAAATAAAGAATTGGCTTTGTTTAACTAAGTCACTTCAGAAGAGAAGAACTTTTCTGACTATTTTGAAAGGTGGAAAGAACGTTAAGTAATGACAGATCTAGCTAGAGTCTTGTCCCAAATTACTTACTTTAGAATAATCAGGCAATAAATTATCCCATGCTGGTGACAAACTAAACGTCTCGCAGCTGACTATGTCTGAACTTGGAGAATTTGGATATGAACTTATGCACTTTGGAAACTATCAGCGAAATCCTCTCTTTGAAAAGTGGAAGTGACGCTTGGTAATATACACAGCATCACATCTTATTTTACCTTTTTTTTGACAAGCACTTCATCTATTTGTAGCGTTTCATCAACACTATATATTCTTCGATCTTCACGTTAACGGTATTTCAAGTGCAACAAAACAAAGAAACGATAAGGAAAATGAGCAAATTCATGTTTTCTGTTTTGAAGCGTTAAGTTTCCCTTGCCATGAAAAGAAGGAAGTTACTTACCCTTGGTCGATACACATTCAAATAGAGACAGTCTTCACTGGTTTTATTGAATGAAGGAACGTGGTATTCGATATAATTGATCCCAGAAAAAGACTGGAGACATGCAGGGGGGAGTTCCAGTGTATTTAATATTTTCCGTCCCCATCCTCGTGGGGGTTGCGGGACCTAAAGATGAAAAAAAAATAAAAGAAGCATTAGTGTATATATATGGTACGTAACGATATACATAACAATGTTAGTTAGCGTTTTCAATTTCCCTGATTGATAATGAACAAAATTTAGCAAAATAGACAAACAATACTGAGTTTAATTAATTTTACATATTAATTCAAGTTTGATTTTTTTTTCTTCTAAAATATAGTATTTAGAACCATGAAACATGTCTAAATGCATATGTTGCTGTGCAATAATATTTGGTTCTTCTCGCGAAAATTTCCCATTTTCAACTCTTGAAAACAAGCTGTACGAGCAAAATTTCAGTTTGTTCAAATATTTATGTTAGTTATTACATGTTGGGAAATTTCTTAATTTTCAAACGTAATGATGAAAATAACCACGGAAATATACTAATAGGTAATCAGTATTCAACTACCGAAATTATGTGATTACTTTAGTTGATATTTTCGCAGCATTCTCAGCACATTAAGATTTATTCATCTTTTAATGTTCTGCTGACGATGGAAATGATCATCGAACTATCAGTACGTTTGACTATACTTTGTTGTTAATCAGTCAAATATTGATTATATATAAGCAATGATGGATATAGGGGTACACAAAGGGACGCCGTTCCCCAACTTTTCTATTTAAACGGGGGTGGTTTGTTGCACCTACTCCACTTCCTCCCAAAACACAGCCTCACGGACCTTAGCGTAACCACAGTTCCTAAAACCAATTTTTATCACTGTATACAAGTATGTTTTTCAGCGTTTCTTACATCCCGTTATAGATTATTATCCATTTCCTTGAAATTCTTAGATTATATATAAATATATATGTGTGTGTGTGTGTATGTGTGAATGCAAGCTATTATGTAAAAGCCAGTGTAATTTGTTTGTTTGTTGGTTTCTTTCACGCTCAAATAAACGGAAAGAGAGGAAAGGGTAAAGCAAAGCCTGTATCAGTGTGTTCCAGTACTCTGGAGCAAGAAGCGCCGTATCAGCATGCTCGTGTCTGCATCATTACTATTTCTTCTGTCACAGCTGTTGATGATTGCTCATTGGTTTTGCAGAGTTAAATTCCACTAAATATCTCATCTTTCACTATTCTTGAATATAACTGGTTTTTCTTGTACTAGGTTTTAAATAAATGGCTATAAGAATACCAAATCATAAACTTTTATCGCTAAATGCAAAAATCATTTGGTTAAGCTGTTCCACTACATCCCAAACCGACATTAGCTGAGAATTCTTTATGTAATCAAACATCTTGGTGTGCAGTGCTATTTTGACCTACCATGATGGATTTTAGTTACTTCAGTATGTTGTGACAATTGCACTGGTGATAGAAGGTGCTGTTCTGTCGCAGCCATTATATCTACACCTCGAACGGTCCGGTTGGAAACATGAAGATGATGTTGTATTCAAACGCAGAGTCAAGGAAGACAGTACGTACAGTATTTATACGTCTTTAATTAAAAAGCCTTATCACAAAATAAATCTTTCTTGCGTAGATAATTACAGATATTTTCTGACATCAATTTTTTGATAATGATGTGGAAGATCAGATATTGCTTGATATAGAACCATGGTGTTTTTTTCAAGAAATCTGATGTAATTATAAAAACAAATCATGTTGCCTTATTCTTTCAAAGTTTTTAAAGAACACAAAATAAGATTTGTAGAAAATCAACAGAATGATCCATTTCGTTGGGATTAGCGTTTTTTGTTTGTTTGCGAAAATACGTTTACATTGAAATATTCAGGGATTTCTGATAGAAACGCCTGATTCGTCCTAAAACTAATGCAAGTATTTTCTTCCATTAAGATTTTCAATTCTTGTATGGTGGCTGGTTCTGTACCATACACCATGTTCTTTCATACTTCCTTCATAATAAATCTTGAGTGGTCAAATTAGATGATGGTTTAGCTGGCCATTCGGTCATCACGGCCCTGTCAACAACCTCCTAAATTATCATCAAGCCAGTCTCTCCCAATGCAACAGTATTCAGGGGGGAAATTAGGTGTCACTTACGTATAATTCGATCATAGGTAGAAAAAATCCTGTCATTTTTTACGGGTACTCTGCTAGTGCTAGGCTCAATTATTTTAATTCTGGCATCGATCACGTTTCGTCCTTTTTAAGAACGTGACAGTTTGCCAAATGGATTTTCTGTTTCAAATTGTCTGGCGTTCAGCCAAATATCAAATTCCTCCTTCAGATTAATTTTAAAGAGTTTGGAAAGAAAGGGCGGAAAGAAATCACGTCTTTCCATCAGTTTATCACAATGGTAACAAAAAGTCTACGGGGACAGCCATACAAAACAATTATAAGCTATAATGTCAATAATAATAATAATAATAATAATAATAATAATAATAATAATAATAATAATAATAATAATAACAATAATAATAATCTTTGCCAGTCACTCCATAGAAAACGAGTGATCAATGAATAAGTTATTCTTCTTGCTTTTTGTTGAGCGGAAATTACTAAAAGGATCTGAACGCTTCTGGACACATTGTAAATTAAACTTTCCACTAAAAACTTATTCTGGGGGCAGGATTGGCCAAGAGCAGTTTTTTTTAGACATAATAAGGAGAAAATGTACAAAATTTCAACTTCCAAGACCTTTTGGTTCGGCCAGTACGCGTGATAGAAAGATAGCCAGCCACGTAGAACCACTCCCCCCACCCCCAAAAAAAGAAACCTACGATGACAGTTTTGTTCGACGGTTTCCAGTGATGATGATGATGATGATAATGATATTCTTTATTATAATTTGCGATAAGTCATTTTCTGACATAAAACAAACAGGAAAAGAGGAAGGGGGTAATGCGAGCACCTGAACACAAAATAAGCAGGTGACTCTTGCAGTTCTCCAAGTAATTGATTTTTCTTTCATTTTCAATCATGTAAAGACTGTAACAAACAATAATTCGAATGTGCAGTGGTATCTGATGGATACGGCTGATGATTGAAAACTTGCCAACCAAGCTGTACCAATTTTTGCCTGGTCCCTAAAGAAACGTTTGGTCTAGTCTCATCCTGATAAAATAATACAACCTTTCTCCTGAGTGATTTGGGGTGCTTTTCGTTTATTGCTGCCTTCAGTTGATCTAACCTGTTCGTATCAATCATTTGGGTCTGTGGAAGCAGTTCATAGAAGTAGATCCTCTTCCAATTCCTCTATATCATCATCAGTCTTTTAGCTTCCATCGTTGGACATAGACATTCCCCAGGATTCGCCACAATTCTCTATCATGGGCGTCACGGAGTCAGTATTTCCTGAATCTGTCCACTTCATCTCTCCATCTAGTGTTCTGTCGGCCTCGGTTTCTTATGTGATCTCTGGGGATCCATGTTGTGAGACGTGATGTCCATCGGTTGTCTTTCATTTTTGCAACATGGCCTGCCCATTGCCATTTGAGTTTTTTTAATGGTTTTCTATTATGTCACGGACACCCATTTTCTTCCTTATATACTGTACTGTCTTGTGATCTCTCCATGTAAGGTTGAGCATGATTCTCTCATGCGCACGTTGCATACTTCTCAGCTTGCAGGTCTGTCTCTCGGTTAGGTACCATGTTTCAGCTCCATAAGTGACTATCGGGAGAATGCATTGGTTATATACTCTTCTTTTTAGAATTATTGGGATCATTTGGTTCTTGAAAGTTGAGCTTGCTCTTGCCATCCCAAAGTGATTCTTTGCTTGATTTCCTCCTCTTTTGAGGGTCTCATGGAGATTCGTTGTCCTAGGTAGATGTCGTGGTCTACCTCGCCGAGTTTTACATCTTCTATCTTGACAGTTATGTTCTTATTCTCAACATGATTATTGCACATGATTTTCGTTTTACTGAAGTTCATGTGTAGGCCGACTTTTTTGCTTTCTTTGTTTAGATCATCTAGCATTAGTTGGAGGGCGTGTAGGGAGGATAAATGCCATTTGGTAAGGTTAATGGTGGTCAATTTCGTTTGCCCCACGATATTTTGCGTTTTACGTTGTTGTGAAGTATCAACTTTTCATGAACCATCATAATTATTTATTCAAAATTAATTTATCTAAAAATAGAGCTTTGAATACAGTCCAGTGTTGTTGTTTTTTCTACGCTTAAATCATATGGTAGTTGAGTAGTTGACTGAGTTAGTGACGAGACTCTTGATTGGCCGAGAAATAAACGACTAATTCAGTCCAATGAGTTCTCGAGAAGCTGAAAACCAGATTAAGACAAGAACAATAGAATATACCAAACAGAGGACATTAACAACAATGAAATACGGAAGAACTAACCTAGACCAAAATACTTACTAAACATCTATCCATTTAAAATCCGTATGTGCGAATAAGTATGTTCATTTGTATGTGTATGATTGTATATCCTGTCTGATTACTGTGATAACTTCAAAGCTCTGATGGATTGGCCCATGTGAAATAGATTAACATAGCTAATAAAAACAATCATAGGCTTGTAATAAAATGAGATGGTCTGTTGTTGCATAATAATGAATAGTACATCACAGAATTGGAGGACATTTGAAACTAAAATGAAAAAGGAGAAAGAGAGTTGACTGAAAGAAATATTTGATTTTCAGTTGAGACTTGAAAATAAAGATTAGAAATAGAATACCTGATTTATTAAAAAATACATAGCTAATAAATTAGCTTCGTGCTCCTTCTCGCCGACCCATACATAAATAACTCCGTCATTTTTTATGGCTATATACTAGTAATATAATATTCCTACCAGAAAGGAAAAGACGCATTGGATTTGACAATCGTTCAGTTAATATTGGGATAATTTTTCTTCCTGTCTAAAATCCGAGAAATCGATATCGAACAGACTGGTAAACGGCACCATGTGTGTTAGAAGGGCATTGTCTTCTGTCGACGACGATGCAGGACTTCACTAACAGGGCAACTTCCGTGGAAATCACACATCAAAGCGACTAATACAACCAAACCGGTATAAATGGTTTTTAAGGCAAAGCTTGATTTTAATATTTTCGGTATGCTGATTAGCCCCCCCCCCCCCGCCCCGCTTTGTAGATAAAACTTTGACAATTTCAATGTCTTGATTTAATTGCTATCAACCTCAAATGGTATATCCGACCGTGGAGCATCAGTCAGTGAGAAATCTTTAGCTCGAAACTTCGTCAATCACTTTTGACACGTTCAATCATTCTTATTAAAAAATGAGGAAAAAGGGTGATCACTGAGTTAGATCATCATTTGTTGGACTGTGATCACGAAAAAAAACGTCTGAATTTTCACAGACAAATAGGTGGGGTGATCAATTAAAAAAATGGAAGAAAGGGCGCGATCAATGAATAAGATATTTCTCTCTCATTTTGTAAGGCAGCAATTATAAAAAATGTTTGAATCATCGAAAAAAAAACCAACAAGCAGGCATGAACTGATGACCAATCTAGAATAAACTTCCATTGCAGATTGAACACCCACTAGAAACCAATCAAGGGCGGGTTGTGTGGGGTAAAGACCATTATCAGAAGGTATGTAGCAGACTAGCAATGAAAATCTTCAAGGTTGTAACACAGAAAATCCGTTCTGTACAGCTTCCATAGTTTTAAAACACTAAAAGGCAGGATGTTTGTTTTTTCAGACAAAATATCCCCAAATCCAAAAAACTACTTTTTAATAAAAAATCTCCCCAAAATGTTTTCAGAAGAATTATAGTGGAGCACTTCTGCATATTTCCTGCCTAATACGTTGATAGGCGCCGCCTGTAAACGTTCCAGATAGATAGATAGATAGATAGATAGACACATACCCAAGACACTTATTTTGACAAATTTGGTGACAGTATTATTTGACGGTTTCTAGTATTCCAAAATTGTTGCTCATCTGAAATCGTCAACCAAAACTGTCAGCATAAATTTTTCGAGTTTCTAAGTTGGTCTGGCTGATTGGCTATGTATGTGTGTATGCATGTATTACACGCATAGATCACAAAATGGAGCTAGAGGTATGAAAATTTACTGTCCATTATGCGTACATAAACATTTTTGCGCATTATTTGAAAATTCGCCCCTGAATTGGTTTTCAGTAGGGGTTCAATTTGCAACGTGAGTTTATGCTAAATTATCCCTTACTTTTGTCCAGCGGCATTCACACTTGGTTTGTTTGTTTTTTTGTTTTTGTTTTTTCAATTCGGGTTTTTCAGCGATCACAAGAGGCGTTAGAAATAACTGATTCCTTGATTACACGTTTTTCCATTTTTCTATTGAGTGACTAACCAGACCTGTTTCTTTCCATCTTCATCATGAGAATCAATGAACACAAGAACGCCTACACGAGAGTATAGAAATCATATAGTCATATAAGGGGCGTGACCGAGTGAGAGGCGATTTGAGAATCTTTATGAATCGTAGTTTACTTACTACATTTCTATTAGCATTATACATTATATGTCACTAAATGTTTGAAGAGGTCCCTAAAAGAGCCGAACCCTTCACCCGCCCAACACCTCAAAATTCTAGCAACGTCATTGCTTTTCAAAGGACGACCTTCTAAACAAGCTCACGGAACTAAGGCTTTTGAATGGTCTGCCCTCGGACCTTAAAGTGAAACCTCAGTGGACCTGCAGTCTCGAGGTCGAGTGCCGTTGAACAAAATGCTGGAGGGGGCCAAGCCTCCCAGAACCCTAAATACCCAACTATGACCCAGATTATTCAATTCAGTATAATGCTATAATCCTACTTTACGGCAGTGATTCCCAAAGTGAGTGCTACAACTCAAAATTCATGATGCTTTTAGAGCCGAGTCATAGCGGAGGTTTTCTCTGACTAGTGCTATGTTTCCCTACTATATAGTCCAAAGAAATCGCTACCATTAAGATTCTCAGCTAATGAAGAATCTCTAAAGGTCAATAACAAATGGAAATATTCTTGTCCTCACTAAACTGCTTATTGAATCTTATAGAATCTTATTGCTTACACCAGAAAAGAATAATGCGATGATAAGGTATCATCAAATAATTTAGCATAGTTCAAATCAACTAGTCTCAGCACTAATCGCTTGAGGAAGCCTCCGATTATAAACCAATCAGAATACAGCTTGGTCTTCAGTGCGAAATACCGCTACACGGTTGCTGAATTAGCCATTTTCGGCTAGATCTTGCTGATTTTTCCCCATTGCCAACAATGAATATCTACGATAAAAAAAAATCTGGCTAAGTTTTAGAAATATTCAGAAAGTTTATGAAATTATTCGTACTAATCTTCTAATTGAATTCATGGCTCGTCTCTATAGGCTAAGCCTACATTTCATATCACGGTCGTATTGGTACAATAATAGAAAGCGGTAGATTTAGATATACACAAAAAACATTGAAAGGATAAACTCCGATCAAGTATCAATAAAATGAGAATGGTTCTCCTAGATCAGTCATTCCAATGAATCTACTATGGTTACATTGTACTGATAACAGGGTTTCAACTGCTTTGAGAAAGCAAACTGCAAAAAGTGAATGAAT
>OY735213.1:872500-897500 GCA_963457665.1 Thysanoteuthis rhombus
ACTCTGTCTACAAGAACTACGAGAAACACCTGTCTTCGCGGTACAAAAGTTCGAAAACTTATCTCGAAGACAATCAATCGTAGTCTTATGCAAGACTTACTCCCCCATCTCTCTCAATATATATATATATATATATATATATATATATATATATATAGAGAGAGAGAGAGAGAGAGAGAAAGAAAGAGAAAGAGAGAGTTACTTTGCACACAGGCCCCGCCGTCCTTGTTCCAACTGTTGTGAGAACCTTTTCAGGGAATCTTCGTCTGAATTTTCATTGTATAATGTTCGATTTATGTGATTAATGGAGAAGAGTTTGGTTGAATGTATTTATAAGGAAGAAGTTAATACTGAAAAATAGATATTTGTTGTGTAAAATGTATTTTCCATCATCAAGTAACGAACTGATCGATACACCCACTTTTATATAGTCTTTCTTTCAAGGTTACCAAAAGATGCAACAGTTATTCAAATCACCTTTCTCCACTTATCATCACCGAAGACCAGAGACAAGACTATGAGAAAACATTACCATCGTATTCTGAGCTCGATTCACCAAATCCATTTTTCGAGCGGATAACCACAAGGCCACTGCCCACTGAGTATACCTTGAATGAATCTTCCTTTTTTTTTCAAATTTTTCCTCAAAATGATTTTCCGTGGGAGTTCAATTTGCTGTGCTAAATTTTGTGCTAAATTTGTCCTTCAGTTCGTGCATGAAAGTATTTACGCTAGTTGAAAAATGTTCAGAGATTACGGCTCAACAAAAGGCGAGAAAAATAACTTGTTCATTGACAAACCCCTTTTCGAAGTTTCAATCGATCGTTCCCAATGCAGTAAGTTGCCAAAAGACGTTGGTCATGTGACAGTCATTATTGAGTGACTAATTATCTTCTGGTTGATGTACTAGTTTTCTCAAAGACTATGTACTCCAGGCAATTGTTCAGAAATTCAAACATAGAAAAATCAACATTAACAAAAAAGATAAATGTTACTGAATCATATGCAACAATGATGATATATATCCCAATTATCTCTTTAATCTAATGCTTACATTGGACCCCTGTTAGCCAGTTCACATACACACCAGTCAGAAAAAGACGACCCATGTACACAAATGTAACTTGACACCGAATCAGATAAAATCTCCTAATCTATAGTAAATCAACTAAACGTTGCTAACAGAAATTCCTCACACGTATTCTCCATCGGAACTGCAGCGTCATATTTCTTGGTGACACTTATAAACCATTAAGTTTAATTAAAAAGTGAACAACACCCACTTGCATCAGGAACATCACACTCACAAGTGGCCTGAGATCTATGAATACACCAATTTGGTATTCTCACACATATTCTGAAGAAGTTAGCATAGATTACCGAAACATGTTTAATTGAATAAAGAAATCTCATTAGTAGCATCAACTATGGCTTTCCAAATAGTCTTCTCGCGCTAATGCTGTCGGATAATAATACAATCCAAATCCATGCACTGATCACAGATGATCTCACAAAAATTCATGAACATATATTTTTGTAAAGGTCTATAAATTCACAGTGATCAATGTAAATCTTTTATGAAGCTTAATAAAATCTTTAATCTAGAAATCTGCCACAATCTATATTTTGCTCTACTTCAACGAACTGAACGATTTTTTGAAATTGGAGTGACTCCTAGGTTAGAGATATACATACACACACGCACATACACACACACACACACACACATATATATATATATGTATTCGATTAGTAAGGTTCATTCAATCTAAATGTTTCCATACTGTTCAAAACCATACTGTTCAACATGGGCTTTTTTTAGCGTATACTGAGGTACAATGATTTCTACAGCAACCGTACTACTTTAAAACCGCACTAATCAAAACTGCACTCTTCAGGATATATATATATATATATATATATATATATATATATATATATATATATATATATATCAGTTGCAACGATCTGGCAGGCGTCAGTTCAAGAGAAGACATCAGTAACTAAATATCGACTTTCAGCTACATTCCCGCCCAAAATAAAATAAAAAAAGCTGAATGAATCTTTTGTTTTCTTGTCGGTTATTTGGTGTCATGTTGTAAGTGATTCGTTTGAGTATGACGGTGGTCACTTCCGTTGATACGTCCGGACGAGAAAGAGAGATAATACGAGAGCGTGTAATGACCCCCTTGACCCCAGACAAGACAAGAACTTTCCTTCCGGGGCCTTGGGCGGGACGTCGAAAGCACCGAAGCGTTGTTGATCAAAAGTTTATTTGTGAGGAGAGGGAGAGAGAGAGAGAGAGAGAGACAGGGAGGGAGAGAGAGAGAGAGAGAGAGAGAGACAGGGAGGGAGAGAGAGAGAAAGAGAAAGAGAGAGAGAGAGAGATCAGACAGAAAAAAGGCTAATGAGAAGAAAGGAAGGGAGAATGAATGAAAGATACATCGAGAGAGGGTGTTAGAAGAAAGGGATAAAATGGCATTGATCGGGGAGAGGAAGAGACATACATACAAAAGAAAGAGAGAGAGAGAACGGGAGAAGGAGAGCACTGGGGAGAGAGAGACAGAGAGAGAGACCCTGGAGAAAAAAATGAGAGAGATATTGGGAGAATAATGAGATACTTGGAAGAGACTGAGAGAGATTGAGAAAATAGAAAGATATCCGGAAGACACAGGGAGAAACATCGAAAGTACCGAAGCGTTGTTGATCAAGATATATGAGGAAAACAATTTGAAGCCATATTGGGGGTTAGGGTAGAGAGGTGATGGGTGTGACGATGTCAAAGGTCGAGAGGGTGACGTTCGAGACACCAGAGCGGTAGATTCGTTTAGCGTCAGTGAAAGCGTCTTTTGTCAAATGCCGCTACCCAACGGGCTTCGCTCTGTTGATTCTTGGGGTGCGACTGCTGGGTCTGTCGTTACGTCTTGTTGGACACGATGACTGTAAGTCCAATTAAAATAAAAAAGCACCCAGAGATCGCACACCTCTGCCGATGCCATGCTAAAAGGTATGAAAATCAGTTAATGGATAACTACGATGAAAGGGAGATGACTATGTTTCACTTTTCCATATTTCGGGTCATTGTTTATTCCTTGATATTGGAAAACAAATTCCTGGATTTCCGCACGAATTCAACCAATTTTTTCTCACCTCATAACTCACCATTCCACAAAATATCTTTGAGTTTCTTTGAGAGCCTTTGGAGATATTGAGTGAAGAAATAAGAGACAATACATGAATGTATAAAAAATGGAAAAAAATATCTCTCAATCGAAAAGAAAATATAACTTGGATCAGTTCCAAAATGTAACCAATTTTTTTTCAACCTGTGGCTCTCCCTTCCACAAACTTTCATTGAAATTTTCTGGTAACTTTTTGGAGACATTGTTTGGACAAATAAACAAATACCAGTGAATACATATATCTCTTCCAATTTTGTTGCCAGAGGTAATAAGTAGCTTAATATTGATAGGACGGAAAATGTTCAATTTTCATCAACTGCTAGAGCATTTTTCGACACTTTTCTTCCAATAATCCATTTAGAGTAAAAACAACAACTAGTATATCTTGTATCCGAATCCTCACCCCCTCTACAAGAGATTTCCTGCTGAACCCCTAACTTACTGAAGTAACGAAGGAAGTTGCTGTCAGTCGAAGTTACAGAATACAACTGGTGTAAGGCTATTCGGGTGCAAAGTAAGAATGGGATTTAGAATAAAAATAATTAAAAGTAGAGGAAGCATTCATCAGATCAAATGTCTCCACTTATATTTGTCACATTTCGAATGATTCTCACAATGTGTGACTTTCAATACCTGGACTACAGCTATAGTCGGTACTCTCATACGTATAAGATATTACTGTAAACAAATGGCATCTGTACAAACCAGGATAGAAAAAGAGGGAAGACGAAAAATTGGGAAAATACCAGGACCTCACACGGGAACTGAAAAAATTGTGAAATATCAAGATTAGATTCGTGCTCATGATTATCTGCGCTTTGAAACTGTAACAAAATCACAAGAGTTGAAATTTGAGGGAGAATTCAGACTGTCCCGACACTGCTGGGGCTTGCAAGGATACTGAGAAATGTGCTGTAGATTTCAGGAGACTTCCTATTACTCAATCCCCAGTGATAACCACCGAACATCTGACGTGGACTCATTAAGTCAGGGTAGTACCAGTAATAGTAGGTGCACTAGGATCCATACCAAAGGCACTGATAAAGAGATTGGAAGAACTAGGGATAGAAGGAAGGATCGAGACTATTCTGACTTCAACACTGCTGGGGATACTAATGCTGAAGAGAGTATTATAAATATGAGATCTTTGACCCTTGCTGTTCACAGCGGCCTAACAGAGAGAAGAGGAGAGGTGATAAAAAATAAGAACAAAAAACAAAAAAAAAACACTCCTAATGGTGGTGGAGGTATGAACAACAGGGCTGCTGTGATCAGCGAGGAAAATATGAGAGGAGAGCTGGAGATCTGAGGAGAATTACTGTCACACAGTCTTCAGTGATAACCACTTGGCAACAAGTGTGAAACTGTAAACCACAGCACGACTGTGTACTGTGAGAGTGTGAAGAGGAGACTTGGAGACTTGAGGAGACCTGGAGACTTGAGGAGACTTGCTGTCATTCAGTCTCCAGCAGTGACCACCAGGCAACTGAGGTGAAAATAATGAAACATACTCTTAGGAAAGTAGCCAACTGGAAAGCACCGGGTCCCGACGGGATCCATGGGTATTGGTTCAAGAAATTCACCACGTTACACGGCAGACTCACCCACCTACTCCAAATTGTCTAAACAAAGGCAAGGCACCAGAATGGATGACCAAAGGCAGAATCACCCTCATCCAAAAAGACCCAGAAAAGGGGAACATAGCGAGCAACAATAGACCAATCACGTGCCTACCACTTATGTGGAAAATCCTGACCGGGCAAATAGCAGAGAGAATATACATGTCAATGGATAGAAGGGGACTACTACAAGAAGAACAGAAAGGGTGTAGGATAGGAACCAAAGGGGCAAACGATTTACTCTACATAGACCAGATGATCTTAAGAGAAGTGAGGAAAAGGAGAAAGAATATCGCAATGGGATGGATAGATTACAAAAAAGCGTACGATATGATTCCACATAGCTGGATACTCGAATGCCTTAGAATGTTCAAAATTAGCGAACCGGTGGTTATATTCATTGGTAATTCGATGGAAGACTGGAAAGTAGACTTGACAGCCGCAGGGGACAAACTAGCAGAGGTAGGGATAAAAAAGGGTAAATCTTCCAAGGAGACTCGTTGTCCCCACTATTATTTGTTCTAACAATGATACCGCTCAACAGAATCCTGAAAAACAGCAAAGGATACCATTTCTCTAAAACAAAAGGAAAGGTCAACCACCTAATGTATATGGACGATATAAAATTGTTCGCAAAAAACAGGGGAGAGCTTGAGACTCTGTTCAACGAAGTAAGGGAATATAGTGAGGACATCGGAATGGAGTTTGGAATAGAAAAATGCGCTATCATGGTGATAAAGGAAGGCTTTCAATGACTGAAGGAATTGAACTCCCGGACAACAAAAAGATTAGGGCATTGACCGCACAAGACCGATACAAGTACCTAGGTGTCCTTGAATGTGATACGATAAAACGGGAAGAGATGAAGGAGAAAATAAAGAGAGAATACCTCAGAAGGATAAGGAAAATATTAGAAACCAAATTAAACAGCAGAAATCTAATAAAAGGAATAAACACCCGGGCTGTATCAGTTGTGAGATACACAGGACCATTCCTAGGATGGACAAAGGAAGAACTCCAATCAATGGATAGGCGAACAAGGAAACTTATGACAATGCATAAAGCATTACACCCTAGAGATGATACAGATAGACTATACGTTAAGAGAAAAGAAGGTGGCAGGGGGCTCATCAGCATAGAAGATTGTGTCCAGAGAGCTAAAGTAGTCCTAGAAAGGTATGTGCAAACAAATAGTGAAGAAATCATAAAGAGCGTGAGAGATAGTACAACAAACAATAAAGTAGAAAGCAATGGAGCAGTACAGCAAACAAGAAAAGAAAGATGGGAAGGGAAAAAATTGTACGGCGAGTTTAAAAGACGGATACAAGATGTAGCAGACGAGAAATCATGGACGTGGTTACGAAAGGGGAACCTTAAGAGAGAAACGGAATCGCTCATCATGGCAGCCCAAAACAAAAGCATAAGGACAAACTACATAAAAACAAAAATCGACAGAACACAGACAAACAGCAAATGCTGCATGTGCGGTGAAAGAGATGAGACAGTAAACCACATAACTAGTGAATGTAGTCAACTCGCCCAGAAGGAGTATAAGCATAGACACGATAGAGTAGCAACGATGATACACTGGGAACTAAGCAAACAAATGGGACATCCAAACTGACCACCTCATCCAGGCAAGAAGACCGGACTTGGTAATAGTAGACAAAAAAAGGAAGGCCTGCCAAATAGTAGACGTTGCTGTGCCTGCAGACCATAGAGTAAAAAAGAAGGAGGGTGAAAAAAGGGAAAAATACCAGGACCTAGCAAGAGAGTTAAGGAAGATGTGGAACATGAAAACCAGGGTAGTACCGGTCATAGTGGGCGCACTAGGAACTGTCCCCAAAACGCTGAGGGTGAGACTGGAGGAGATCGGGATTAGGGGAAGGACAGAGACCGTACAGACCACAGCACTACTGGGAACTGCACGGATACTGAGGAAGGTGCTAGAGATATAAGTACTGCAACGAATTGTAGCTCTGTCATGATATGCGAAAGAGAGAGGAGACGTTAGCTGAAGACCTGAGGAGACTTATTGTCACTCAGTCTTCAGCAATAATCACTGGGCAACCGTTGTGAAACTGTAAATCGTAGAATTACTGCGACCTATGAGTACTAGGAGAGGAGGGCTGGAGACTTGAGGAGACTTGCTGTCAGTCAAATTCCAGCGGTTACCACCAGGCAACTGGTGTGAGATTCCAAATGATAATAATAATAATAATAAAATAATAATAATAATAATAATAATAATAATAATAGATAAGGGCAGGCAACTTATCAAGAAGAGATGACAACAGATGAAGTGAAATGCTAACTGATTGGTGCCCATGAGACAATAAACGCAGTAGAAAAAGACCAAGCACAAGGTGGAGGAAAGAGGTAGAGAGGTTTGTCGATTAGACATGGCTGAGATTACTGCAGTCACAGTCGTCATGGAAGGAGATAGGAAAGGCATTTTTCCAGAGGTGAGGTGGACTTACAATGGCTGATGATAAATTATGATGCATTGTTCCCAGTCTCACAAGTTGAGCCTGTCGCTGGTCACTCACAGAATCCTAACACTTTGGACGGAATGATGCCTTTAATCAAACTCTCTCCCTCTCACCGTTTGTGTCTCTTTTGCTGAAGGCAGCGATATTAGATGGCTTCTATCTTCTCTCTCTTCCCCAGAGGAATTCAGCAATCGAAATTCCAATCGGCTAATTGCCAGCAACACTTTCTGGAATTCTCTCCGTCTCAAGTGGCACCAACGGGGAGCAAGGATGAGATTTCAACCGCAAAAGAAAAGAGATCCATACACACAGGTATCTCCCACTTTTCGAAGGTTCTCTTCACGTCACTTTTTTGCTTTCACGAAATGAAATGAAAAAGAGAAAAGAGTGATCAGCACTTGTTTTACTGTGAGCCGTTATTGGTCGTGAATTACGCTTTTCGTCAACTGTTTGGGTTGTGTAAACTTTGATACCTTAGTTGCCCCTAAGGGAAGTGCAGTAGACATTTATTTAACGTGTGTGGTCCCCACATTGAACCACTATCCCGTGTGGAATCGGTCCTCGTGGGAAGGAGAACGGGGTGAATAAATACCGTCATTCCATGAATTGCTATAAAGACTTTACAAGTACCTTTTTTCACTTCATTATGTAATTAATTGTCAAAATTTTCACAGAAATACAGGTTTTCCCCACCATCCAAAAGAAAATGGTTCCGATAAAAAGCCTTCTGTAAGTCGGAATGATGTCAAACGAAGAAGCAATTATTATTATCATTTATTGGGAAAAATTAAGCGTCCCTAGACCTCCGTAAAAAGGTGAGAATGGTACGTCAGGCTGAGTCGTTGTAGGATGTGGCAGTGAGACGTACAGGAAACTGAGATGAAGAAGGTGGGGAGGTTCAGCGCTGCTTCTATCAATACTCGCCGCAAAACAAAAGCTGAACTACTTACGCTTTCCACCGTTTTTTCCGAATGGACGGAAGACTGTCGTAAAACAAACAGTCGAAAAGCAGAGACTACCTGTACTTGAATTCTATTAGATATTCTTTTTAAATGATAAACAAATGAAAAAATTGTTTTGGTGGAAGAGTCCATGATTTCAAATGGTTGAAAGGAAATATTTTCATCTGTTAGATTATTACCTTGAAGAGGCAAAGTTGGTGGTTACCAGAAATCACTCTGTCCACCATTAGAATAGCTAGATTCCTACAAATTTCTAGTTTCGTCTGCAGTGGGAGAGGAGTAAAGAGTCAAAAGAAATCCTATTAAACCACACATCACTCAAATATTCGAAAGACATTGAATTAAAACGAAAGATAAAAAGCATGGACATCTTTCATCTTATTAGAACAATGATTCTGAAGGTGGGTGCAATTTAAATATATTGGCGGGACGATTTGGAAATTGGCCGTGAAGAGTTTGAAACTGAGTTATGTTACAGCTTGACTGTTTAATTCTTAATTAGATGATATCACACGGGCAGCGTTTATCAGACACCTTAACATAAGTTTTTACCCAAATTAATAAAAACGCATTTTGATAAATGTATAGGGTGTCAATATTACCAATAACAAAGGTCAGGGTCACTCAATATGATTCTTTAAAACATGATTTTAAGAACTTCGGTAAAAGCTCCCAAGAAAAAAATATTGAGATAAATAGAATAAATGGATACTGGTTTTAGTTAATATATTAAATTTTCTGAAGTTATTCTTTGTACTGCTGCGAGACTTTAAAAAGTCCTGAATGTTACTGCGAAGCGTCTTGAGATGAGTGATACAAAACAAACGATCGCTGTTAAAAGTTGCAAACATAAATATCTCAATAACCCCGTTTAATAACACCTTCGAGAGGCACCTTGAATAAATTATTCTGTATAAATGTTCCTCAAACCCCCAAAACTCCAAGAGGAAGATATGAAGAGTAGGCCAGATTTAGTACCCAGGATAGTAATACTAATTCCAAATTACACAATATCATCGATTACTAATTCTACTATGGATTCCATAGTAATTAATGCTCAGCTCAATTACTTTGTGCGGCATAAAAATGATTAAGTAATTTCGTTGTTGTCACTATATTTCACACAAAAGAAAAATTACGTACAGTTTAGTAAGTGTTCTAAAGTTTATATATCGGTGATTTCTCTTACAAAGAATTCGTTTCTTAATTGATACGTATCCACCTAAGATGAATAGTGTTAAATCCATGAATTCAATGTTGCAATATCATACATGTTCAATGCCAAAGGGATAAAAAAAAAAGCCTGACTGATGCAAGGGCAAACTTCTCTCCAACTTCTGTTCCAACTGAAGATGACTCCTGGCAACTTTTGTATTATATATGTACATATATATACACACATACACACATATATACATACACACACACACACAGACACACACACAGACACAGACACAGACACACACATATATATATATATATATATATATACATATATATGTATGTATATATATATATAAAGTAATAGATTATAAAAACAGTGTAGTTAGGCCTGCATATAATTTATATACACTTTTTTGTGAATATATATTCATTAATGAGACTTGAATACAACTGTGCGTATTCGTGTGATGAATTTTCATCAATATTCAAGGCTTGTCAATTAGGCTCAGTGAGTATGACAGCCAGCTTGGTAATCAGTCAGTCATGACCTCAAATCAAGGTATATGAATTTGCACGTCAATTTACACTGCCTCAGTTTGGTGAGGGTTATGAAAGTCAACTCCAGACTTTGCACTAGAGTTCGACAAAACACTGTTCTAAGAGTTATTGTGCTCACAAGACCCCCCCCCCCTGCAAAAGATCGCCTCTAGGAACTTGCCCCGATTTCGAGCCGAGGTCTCTCGTTCTTGGTCTTTATTGTTTGTACAGTTGTTCTGATCACCCAATTCGCTCTCTGGGTCCGAACAGCTTTCCCTTGGGGGCGGGAGGCCCCAGCTGTGCAGGATTTGTTTTCTCATCTGTTTAATTAAGGCCGTGACACTTACGTATTTACTTATGTATTCACTTTTCAAATAAAACAGAGAGAAAAAAGGTCGCTTGGCCCCGCCGTAAAACAACCTAGTTAGACACGAAACCCGGATCCGACCCAAAGCAAATTATTGCCCTTATCTAAGAAAAATAAAATCATCCGAACCCAACAGGCGGATGAAATAGCTGTGTCCTAATTCAGTGGTACTCAACCTTTTTCACTTCATGTCCCACCTTGACAGCTCAGAAAATCCAATGCCTCCACCACTACAAAAAAATATAATTTAGTTATATATCAAGTGGCAAATTCTTTGTAAAAAAAATAGTGATATATGGACTTCAGGGAATTTTACTAATGTTTTGGCAATTTCTTTATCGTGCGAAATTTAGTAACAACAACATAATTACCCTATCGCGTTCATGCCTCACAGAGACACTGAGTTAATCATCAGCTCCAAAACAAGCCTGGCTGCTGCAGGCTCAATTTCTACCCCTGCTACCATTCCAACTGAAGATGATTACTGCACCTTTTGTATTGCAAATATAATGAAAAAAAGCTCATTAAAATTCTACAATGTAAATCTTGGTAGATATGTAAAAATTGTCAAATCAACTCAGTAAGAGACCCGACTACCATTCAGTTGGGCTTGATTTCAAATCTCTGTTGGAGAATAATAATTCGTACTCCCCTAAATTTGGTGACGATTGTTCTTATTCTTAGTAGGATAGTTGACTCCAGGTTTGGAATGGAGTTTGGATATGAGTAATTAAATGTATCGTGTAATTAGTAATTAATATTAACATATAAGGAGGAATTAATCAGTTAAACCTTAACAGGACTCACTCACGAGGCACTTTCCGCTCTTCACATCCAATTTCCAAATTATTCTCTAATATATTCAAATTGCATCCTTGTGGAGCGTTCGCCCATCGTTCAGGATCGCTGCCCTGGGTAGTCATTTCGAATGCAGAGTATTGAACTGGAAGTCACACTCTTGAGGGTCTAGCCTTGTTGTCAGATTGGAGTGGAAAGATTTTGAACTGATAACTCATTAAAAAAAGGAAACATTTGCCGCTCCAGATGTTTGGATCATCAGATTGTAGGCTCTGTGCTCTTAGCGATTATCCGGAATGCCGGATCGGTTATTCTTGTGATCAAGCATTTGAAGGAATTTTCCACTGTCAGGATATGAAGTTGAGTATAATTAGCAATTTATTTAGCTCAACTTGGGTTGGCACAGGATCCAAATTTAGGAGAGAATGATGATTGGAAGACTGTGTTACGCAATTTTACAAATGGGAGGAACTGACTGTCTGTCTAGAAAATCAGCATTATAAATCCTGTCTTTTATCAGGATTCGATTAACGATGGGTGATTTATAATTAGACATAGCCCAACTCCCATAATGTCTGTCATAGAATATTTGTTGGTTTCGTTGGTCATTTAAGGTGACATTCAGAATCATTTGATTACATAAATGATGAGGGAAGAGGGGTCAGGAGAGTGAGAGAGAGAGAGACAGACAGACAGACAAGGAGAAAGAGAGAGAGAGAAAGAGGCGGAGAGAAAGACGGAGATTGGAGAGAGGGGTAGATGGTGAGAGAGAGGGGAAAAGAGAGAGACGCACACATAAGAGGAGAGAAAGATGGAGAGAAAGATGGAGAATGGAGAGAGACAGAGAGAGGAGAAAGGGGTAAGTGGAGAGAGAAGGACAAAGAGAAAGACAGAGAGTGGAGAGAGAGGAGAGAAGAGTGAAAAGAGTGGTAGGTGAATAGAGAATAGGGTAATAGGAGAGAGATGGAATTGGAGAGAAGGAGAGGGAGAGGCAATAGGCATAATATGGGAGAAGGGGAGAAGGGAGAAGAGAGGGTGGAAACTATCCAGATAGCCACTGTCCATCATGAACATGAGCAAGAAGACATTGATCATAGCTTCTAATTACCCGACCCGGTTATTACGGAGTGAAATTACAACCTTTGGCCACGGCGATGGCCATAATAAAATGTTGCCTTCTGTCACAAGTCAATTATGAATTTAGAGACCATAAGACTGACAAGTATATAACACCTTGTGAACACTTGTAAAATATGTGGCAATTACCGTATATACTCTTGTATCGATCCCGTGTATTGGTCGACCCTTGATCTAGGGTCATGAAACCATTAATTTATGATATGCTTTGAGAATAGGTTGACCTCGGTTTTTTGGTATAATTACGGCATAACTACGATATATGTTTCATAATAAACTGTCTCATAAAATAGAAAATACTGTAACCTGATATTCATAGATTGTAGAATATGTATGTTAGAACTTAGGAATAGCATAAGCCCTGCAACAGTGTTTGATCCGGTCTGTTGTAGGTAGCATTGATTAATTAAGATAGGTATAACTGAATGGGAAAAAAAATCAATAAAAAGGAGAATTATCCATTGAAAGGGGATACAATGGGGGAAAGAGTGTGTGACAACGACTTCAACTAAATTCTTGAAACTCACAAATTCATTTATTTATTTTACTTGCAGCTGGGCCAATCAAGGGCTCTCTACATTATTCCGCTGCTTATAGCACTTTCTTATTACCCAGACGGTCACCCATCTCCGAACTGACCAGATTCAACGTTGCTTAACTTTGGTGATCGTTCAAGAACCGGTGTATCCAAAGCGATTTGATTGCAATTTGAATCATACTGCTATTTTTTGTCTAAATTTTGTTAGACGGTGTGTATAATTCATTGTGTACGATATGGCTCTTTCCGCGTCGATATGTTCATTTATTCACAACGTTTCAGTCGTATACCCTTCGGCCTTCGTCTGGTGTTCCTTATTATAGAATGTGGAATCACTTCCCAGAGCACACGTAGCACACATATTTAGCATCTGGAAAAATTATCGAAAAGGCCATTTTGGAAAAAGCAAACAGGTCATCCAATGGAAGGGAAACAATTCGGAATTTGATACCGAAAAACATTACTGCTATCATTTGCGATCTTTTCATGTTCATCTTTTCGTTCGAGTTAATGAGATTTGGTGACCAATGAATAAACTTCTCAAGACTATAAATCATGATGTTCGTCGGAATTTTCCGTAGGGGATGACGCCCATTGCCATCTATTTAGCAAGAATCTCTTTGGGAGTTTTTGGAATGGCGTGGGTAGAGAGAATTTCTGAAATCTTTCTCTCTTGGGCACCCTGTGATGGATTATTTACCACCCAGGCCTTCAGACTGAGTTCTATAAAGGTTCCCCATGACCTTACCCCTCTACTTCACCCTTCGTTGAAGTAACGTTAAATAAATTACATCGTTATTAGGTGTAATGTACTCCATGTATGATAAATACACACAAATACTGACATATCATCAAAAATACCCACGTGTACACTTTATCAAACTGTTTTTCTCTCAGCCTAATGGTTAATCCACCACCATTGGCACTTCGTCAGGATTCCGCAGAGTAGCGAGGTATTTCTTTGAATGTGTCAGGGACAGTAGCATATCCGGGACACATTATTATTCATACATAAACAGTAAATTATTACTTGAAATTAAACAAAAACAAAAGATGATAAAAATCTGTTCGTGGTCATCAGAATGCTATCCTCCAAGCTCACTGCAATGCAAATCAGTATCATCTTGGTATGTATATAAAATGCCACGTGTATCCATAGATTTCATAATCACCGTCATTTTTGACGACACAGTTGAAATAGTAAGTAATACAATGAAAGATTATAACGAGTGAAGTAGCTTGACGCCAATAAGAAATATTTCCAATGTGGAAGATGAGCCTGCTTCTTCTTCGTTATCCAATCTAGTGTTGGATCAATTGAAGACAATGTCAAGAACGTCATCAAGCAACATAAACTTTAAACATCATCATCATCATCATCATCATCATCATCATCATCATCATCCTCCTCCTCTCAACACCCATTGTTGGACATAGACTTTCCCCAGGATTCTCCAGGCAACTCGGTTGTTGGTGGAGGGGAACTAATATATTCTGAACTTTTTTCTTCGATCGTCACACAATCTTATTTTTTTGCCGGCCACAGTCTCGCATGTGATCTCCGGGGATCCACATTGCGAGCTGTGATGTCTGACATTCTCGCAACGCGACCTGCCCATTTGTATTAGAAATTTGTTATGGATTCTATGATATCTCTGAACTTTGTTTTCACTTGATATGAAATGCTGTCTTATGATCTCTCCTAGTGATGTCAAGTATGATTCTCTTGTATGGATGGACAAATAATCGAATCAAAATCGATGCAAATTTTCAAAGTGACCTAAGATTTTCTGACGACATATATTCTTTCGATTCCCGCACCGGCAGTGGTACGCGAACCACACTTTGAGCAGTTGTGCTCTAGAACAGGTTTTCTTCTTTATTTGCTAACAAAAATCATGATGGCCACAAACTTCAAAGAAAAAGGTGTTCCGCAGACCAAGCATTGGTTAACAATTAAAGAGGGAGAGCGTTGTTGCGGCCGCCTGGATTTCTCTTCAGGTTCAAACCAGGCGATAAGGGATCGAGGTACTCAAGGGAAAAAAATCTAAATATTTTCTTCCAATATAAACAGATTTATTTTGCTTTACGCCGGAAGATTTCCTTCGGGCGGATTAATGAAAAATATTTCTGCCCTCTTGTCTAGGTAGATTTCAACCAGGCATTGGATTATATACGCAGTTGACATTGTATGAGTTTTCACATCATGAAACTCATTTGAGAAAAAAGGCGACGAAGAAAACCTGCACACTCTCGCACACACACAGACATATAAAACATAGGCATTGGCAAATAAATACAAACACATATGCACATATATACACTCGTGCATCACACACATACACACACACAAATATATATATATATATATATATATATATATATATATATATATGTGTGTGTGTACACACACACGCACATACATACGAACACATGCAAGATCTCTTTCATCTTCTATAAGCTAGGGTGTTTGTGTCGTAAATATTACGTCAGTTTTATTTTTTTGTTTTTGAATTCAACCTGTGTTAGGCCGATACCTGTTTTGATGCATTATCCTCTTTCTCTGATATGAGCAATCTGACTTGACATACTTAATGTTTAAAATTTCAACCAAGTGTCATCGGTGTACCCTGGGCCAGTTGATAAGTCATCAGGCTCCTAAGGTTCGCACCAGAGCTTAAATTGCAACGGTATCACTTAATTTTATAAATCAATTTACTTCAGCGTTACAGAAAACAAACACATAAACAAACAATCAGATAAAATAAGGGGCACATCGGTAATTATTGAGTGAGTTTTGATGGTTCCGCTGACCCAGTTTGGGTACCTAGATCAAGAAAAAATTTCAATTTCATTTCAATTCGCTATGACTGATTCGAAAAAAATATTTCACACAATAGTAAAATATTTTCAAGAATTACAAAACCGAATAAAACAAAAATAGAGAAGGGGAACAAATTTCCTCTTCCCTCACCATTACCCACCCCTTGCACTGTCCTCTCACTCCGTCCACACCCTCTACCTCCCAGCACTGTCCTTTCTCCTATCAGTAACCTCTCCCCCAGCACGATCATCTCTCTATCAGCTCCAGCCTCCACCCCTAGCACTGTCCTCTTCCCCCATCACCATCCCCCTTCCCACAGCACTACTCTCTGACCTCCAGCATCACTCTCTATCCCCGTCATTGTGTTCCCCTCCAGCGCAGTCCCCCCAATAACTATCCTCTCTCCAAGCACGATCCCCGTCCCTCAGACCCCCCCGTACCAGCTTCTCTTCCCGGAGCACCACCCTCTCTCTATCAGCATCATCCTGTACCTCCAGCACTGTCCTGTCCCCAACCTAGTATTCTCCACCCTTCCTCAGAAGTAAACCCCCATAACCGCCCTTTCCCCTCCTCCCCCGAGCACTGCAACTGGTGTAGCAATGCCTGAATATTGAGCGAATCCCATTACAACTTCTGCAATTTCCTTCGAAAACTTTTCACCTGAAAAAAAAATTTCCTCCTCACAATTTCGAATGGGAAGAACAAAGAAAGAAAATTGAAACGAATAATTGATAAGACACCAAGAATAAAACAAAGACACCAAAAACCAACACACACACACATACACACACACACACACACACACACATACTGAGGCATTTAGGCACTCAAGCTCACACTCACACACTCACAAATCTATATATGCACTACGACACACTAACACACACATTGGCATTCACGGACAGAAACGCATACATAAACACATGTGCATGCACCCGTACACATGCATTCGTGAACACATATGCATGCACCTGAACGTATGCAGACACATACACACACACATACACACACACACATACACACACACACACACACACACACACATATATATATATATATATATATATATATATATATATGTATATGCATGTCCTAGCAAAAACACATACCTGCTCACCTACATTCATACACATACATATATCTATATGTATGCAAGTACACGCACATACAAACACTCGAACACATACACACTTACATAGACATTCACGTACACATACACACACATACACACATATATACACACACACACACACACACACACATATATATATACATATATATATATATATATATATATATATATATATATATATATATATATATATACAAACATTAACAATGGGAGAAAAATAAAATAATAAGAAATAATAGTAAAGACGCCAATAACTATATTTCGTTTCTCTTCATTTTGGGGATAGGAAGACTTCATCCTCAATTACACATATACGAGTACTCATTCATCCGTGCGTACACACACACACAAATATATATGAACACACATGCGCACACATTCATTCATCCACACATACGCTCACTCACAAATGTTTATGCACACATTCATTTATTCAGTACACACTTATACAACAAATTCGATTTGTTTTTTTCGTAATTTCTTCATTTCAAGTGTACTTTATATAGAGTCAATATAACTTTCTATAAAGCATTGTTTATATTCATATATTCACATATAAGTATATATATATATATATATATGTGTGTGTGTGTGTGTGGGTGTGCATGCATGCACACATGTGTGTACGCATACACACACCCTCACACTATATATTTATATATATATATATATATATATATTTATATATACACACACACACACACATATATATATATATATATATATATATATATATATATATATATATATATAATCGAAAGTGTGGGAAAGACATCCATAAGTGACATTTTCGTTTGTTATATCGGGAGGGGGGGCGAATGGGGGGGGGCGAACTCTATCCTTAATTTAATATTGGTGCATGTCTCGTCGATGTCGTCGTCATCGTATGGTTGTGGCATCTCTGAATCAAGCCGTCGCACCCAGCGCCACTCAAAACGTGTGGAGGTCGAACATAAAAAATACGATAAGAACGGATGGTTGGATAGAATCAATAACATTGATTTGTTTTGCTTCTTTGAAATCAGAAACTTGACTTTCTCTAACAAATATTGATTTGATTGTTTCAATGGCTGCACCAGCCTTATTATTAATTTTTGACTATAATTTACCTTCGTCTTAATTTTTATTGTTTTTCCTCAATAACAATTAAACTCGGGCCGTCACGCTAATGTTTGTTTTCGTTTTATTAAAGCGATTATTTCATTGTTGAGTCTTTATCAAATGAAGTATTTTTACTCGTTATCATTGAATTTCAGGTATTATTTGCCTCCATCCAAATTTTCACTTACTGTCTATAGTTTCGAAATGGGTTAAAAACCATCAAAGTTTTTTTTCGAGCGATTGAACTCCTCGTTGTCTTTGCAGTTAACACAATGTTCCAGCCGACTTATGCAACGGCCTTCTCCAGGTATACTATCCAAATGTGACAGTAAACAGATAGAGATAGAAAAATCTCGAATGGCTCACCCTACTTGGAGAGAGAACGACGGGCAATATCCACTCTGGTTGGAAGTCATGATCATAGACAGGGAATGCGGAGTTCAAGCTCATGTGGCTTCCGCTACCCAACACGGGCAAGGTATGGACATTCACGTAATCAAAGAAAGGGGGAGAAAAAACCTGCATCATGCTTTATAAGCGTTGCTACCGCTGGGGAAAATACTTAATTACCACCACCACGTTTAAATTGTACACCCAAAGAAGGTCATAGAATGGATCAGCCGGAACGTTATGTTGACAAAACGAATAAGGAGTTCAATCGACTGAAAAAAATAAATACGTACATTTCAGTTGCTTTTTTATTAATCACTGATCAAGTGAAGGCAAAAGTAGTTAGAAACTAATGATCATTGGCTACAAAACTCCATATGATAAAAACAAAAAGAGTTATGTTAAAACCATCTAAGAATTCAGATGAAAGCAAATTTTGGGGTGGACCCACTTATTCGTTTTTGATTGAGAGATTATTATCATATTATTCTGCAGAAATAGAAGTTGAAATGAACAGTTAATAAAAAAGCTAAATTTATTTTCTAAGGGAAGTAACTCAGTATTAGTGCATTTCAATTTCTCTCCCTTGTTTTTTAGTATTTTGTTTTTGTTCTTTTTATAGTTAATGTAGGAAGTTGGCGAAGGCATGAAGTCTTCAAGTGCTCTCTATTTTTCATTTCTTTCTTTTATTTTTTTATTTGTAAAGGTGATTTTTAAAAAGAATTCTCCTATTTTATTGATTGTGTTGGTGATACCAATAGAGGTTGGAGCCCGGGAACAGTCCCAAAGATCCTATCAAAGGAGTTGGATGAATTGAGAATCCGGGAAAAAGACTGAGACTTTCCAGACAACAGCATTAATCGAGTCGACCAGAATACTGAGATTTGCGCCCGGTTGTATTCTGACGACTATTTTTCCAGCTTTGAGTGCATTGGTCATAGTTGGCAGTGGAATGGAGTCATATATTGTAAAATCATTCATTTCTTTTGATCTTTTTTCTTTCCTTTTTCCTGCATTATAATTAGTCTTTGAGGGTGAATAGGTCACGAAATAAACTGGTGAACTAGACTGCCCTTTGACCTCTAGCAGTCAGTGAAATGATTGATAACTTTTCTATCTCTTGTCCCCCTCCCTGTGCATTCATCCCCACAGACCTTTGTTCTGCATTGAGTGAGAATTATTGAAATGCCCACTGCTAGACGTGGCATGTTTCCAGTTGACTCTCAGCCAAAGCCTACAAGCATTTGAGGCTCTGCTGCATCAAGACTCATCTGTGGTGGACAGGACACGTGGCAAGGATGGGTGACCACTGATCTCCTCTTTAAACCTTCCTAATTGGATTCATTCGCTTCTTGCCACACACTGCCAGGCCTGCCAGTGGGTTCAGGGTGGGGATGGCTTAAAGGGGCCTCCAGCTTGTGTTCATTGAAAGTAGTGCAAGTTTGAATATGTGCCATGAGTTTAAAAATTACTTTCTCGATTTTTGTCTTCATTGTTTTGAACAGATCATTTTCACTTGTGGATTCTTCGGCCACCTCAGGTGTAACCCTAACCAATGTTTTGTTTGGTGAGTGAACTCAGGATTCTTCAAAAGAGACTGATTAACAAAGAATGGTTCATTTTGAAAATTCGCAAAAAGAGAATATTTTTATACATAGAAACTGAAAAACATTGGAAATGATTGAGTAAATAATTTGGAATAAGTCCGTTAACTAAAGGCGTTCAAATTATGGAAGGGAGATAACTTCGGAAGGAACGCTTATTTATGATGCTGCTTACCGATTCCAGGCATTTACATTTCAATGTTGGGGACTCTTTTCAATCTAATCAAAGGTTAGGGCTAATGTTAGGGTTAGGGCTAGAGTTGGAGCTCAGAATGAGGTTGAATTGCAATTTACAGAAAAAGAATTAAGCAAGCTTCGCTGCTGCAGGGTCAAACTCCACTTCCTCAACTTCTATTCCGGCTAAAGGCGATTACTGCTCCTTTTGTATTGTATGATTAATAAATAGAGGATTACACACACACACACACACACACACACACACACACACATATAAATATATATATATATATATATATATATATATATATATATATCGTATAAATGTATTTATTATTTATTAGAATGAAATAAGCCCGTGCCTCTCTGTATGGTAAATTCTCGTTTATATCTATGACTGGTCTGTAAGACTTCGACGCCAGGCAATCATTCGGGCGTGATTTCAATTCACGTTAGGGTAATGTGGATTTTACAAATCGGTTTACACTCCTCATTTTGGCGAGGATTGCTCGCATTGCTTTTGTAGATACGTTAGCAAAATAAAATCAATTCCAGATTGGGAGTTTGATTATATCTTTTTTTATTCATAACACTAAAATGAATATACACTTGGAACTAATGATAAAGAAATCGACAACCCCAGATGGATTCGTGAAAATAAGAAGTATCAAATGCTTCAAATGGTGGCATTAACTTTCCGAATATGAACGGCTTGAGTTTACGAACCTATTCCAAACAATTACCAAGAAGAGAATCGATTTCAATATCAATTATATTCAATGCTTATCTGAATAGGAATGAATTTAATAAATTTTATATCGCTGGGTTGGAGTAAGATTCGAAGTGCAATTTCAAATTTAGATTTGGTGAAATTTGAATTAGAGAATAGAAAAACGAAAAAATTAGGTCTGGTTGGTCACTCAATTGAAACCATCACCTGACCAACGTCTTTTGACAACACTCCGTGTTGGCCTTGATCAATCAAAAAATTGGGATAAGGGGCGATCAATGAATAAGTTGAATTCCTCCATTCTTTCGGGCAGTGATCACTAAAAAAGTTTTAAAAAAACAACAAAAAAAGAAAAACAAAAAACACTGTTAAGTGGCCAGTTAAGCATAGAATTAAGCGGACATAAAATTAAGCATAGTTTCAATTTTCAGCCACCTAGCTCCATTGGTGCGTCGTGTACGTGCAATACATAGATACATAGTCAACCAGCCTGACCAACTTGAAAATTCAAAATAGTTTTGGTGAGAGTTTTGATCGATGGTTTCCAATTTTACTTTTCTTCGGACAATTGAATCAATATAATGTACCGATCGATCTATTCTTCAGCCTTTGTCAAATGCATAATTCAAAAAAAAAATTTTCAAAGAACAAGCGTTAATGCCACAAGACACAAAGTAATGGATTAAATCAGCGTGGATGCTGCTGGATACAAGAAAGGGATCAATTTAGCATAAACATACATAGCAAACTAAACCCCCACCACAGAGCAACCACAGAGCTATTTAGAGGTGGATAATTGATAAAAGCAAACAAAAAAAAAAAAAAAGAGATTTTTCTTGACATGATAAGTTTTTAGTCATCGAGCTCCACTGGTGTGACTCGTGCTCCCGTCAGCCAGTCAGACCAGTTTGAAAACTGAAGAAACCAATGTTGACAGTTTTGGTGACAGTTTTGTTTGTCAGTTTCTAAGATGCCTTGGTTAGGCAGAGAACCCAGTGGTGTCCCACAATCAAATCATTTCTTCCGATTACAGACAGAAAAAACAAAAACGAAACGCAAATTGACAATTGCAATTTTTTATGAATGATCGTTTCAATTTTTTTTTCCGAAATGTCAGGGAAGAGCCGTAAAGTCTGTGGGTGTCAATATTTCAGTAGTTGAGGCGAGAGAGTTGTGTCAGGCAAAGTAGACGGATCAATAGGTTATTTAGACGAGTCGAAAGGAAATGTTTATTTATAGACGATCGAAATCTCGATACTGATTTGCTTTGATATTTCGGTCATTTATTTCTCCATAAAGAATATTCCAATCATTCGGCGTTAGAAACCGTCAACCAAAACTGTCACTCAAAATGTCTAAATAGGTTCATTCAGTTTTCAAGCTGGTCTGTCTGTCTGTCTGGCTGTGCGTGCATGTATCACGCGTACGAGCTGCATCAATAGAGCTAGCGGGCAGAAGATTCGAATATTCACTCCTTATTATATCAAGAAAAAAGTTCTTTTTTTTATTTGTTTCTTTAATGATTTACAATGTAAATTCATGCTAAATTCATCCCTTTTTTGTATGTTCGCTTTTTTTATTCAGAGATTTTTTAGTGATCATCACCCAACAGAAGGCGAGAGAAGTAATTCATCCATTGATCTCGCCCTTTTCCAATTTTTTAATTGATCTTCCCAAACACAGCATACTGCCAAAAGACGTTGGTGAAAGGACAGTTTCATTTGAGTGACTAACCAGACCTGTATTCGATATTTCGTTGATTTATTCCCCAGTAAAGAATATTTCTATCATTCGGCTTTATTGTCTTTTCTTTCTTCCATAAAGACTTCTGACTCAGCTAGACACATTTTCTTAGATGGCTGTCATAAAATAAAGTTGGAGAAACACTTGTCTCAAGGGAGCCATGCTGTGTATTGAGATGTCCAGTGGTTGTTAAAAATCCTTGCAACTTGGCCTCTCAACTCACATTTAAGTTCGCTAATGGTGTTCATTAAATCGCTGACATCTGCTTAATGTCTAACATATTTCCCCATTTTAAGTCCTTTCAAGGCCAGTGATAGCGAACACATGAAATGCGTGTCAGCAGTGACACACTGAAGGTTTTTAGATGACACACAATGAACTTCGAAAAAAAAAACTCGTTAAATTTCAGTCTATTATCCTAATATTTTAAGTAGATTTCGAATTTTCGAGTTATAGGTTTATGAAAATATTAGGAAAATAAGCCGCTTATCAATAAGCATTTATCGAAAACTAAAGCATATTCATGTTTACATGTCAGTGACAATCCGACCACAGGACTATTCAAAAAATTAGAATTTCGACACTTCTTGCCAAAACGATTTGCCATCATTGTTCCATGCGATATTTAGCATGTTTTTTCCCCTCTGCACGAATCATGGTTCTTAGTTATAAGAGTCAGTTTCTTGGTTCAGCTCCGTAGGTGACATCGGGGGGATTTAGTGGGTTTAGACTCTCCTTTTTCTCGAGACTAATTTATGGTATCTTCTGGTTCTTGGAAGCCAGAATCGCTCTACCGAAAGTTTTCCAAATTAGGATGATTCTTGGCTTGACCTCTTTTTATTTTGAAATTTCCACAGAGAATTGTTGATCCAAGTGACCTACTTTGTAGATTTTGTCCAACTCAGTGTTTTTGTTTTTTTAAATTTTGACCTTTTGTGTTTCAATGGCGACTGGGCGAGAGAGAGAGAGAGAGACAGACAGACAGACAGAGAGACAGACAGACAGACAGAGACAGAGAGAGAGACAGACAGACAGAGAGAGAAGTGTCAGTAGAAGAAAAGGGCCATATGTCTTTTAGCCGACTCGAAAGTTTCGAAAAAAAAAAGATGGAAAAAACATAGGTCTGATTAGTCACTCAATAGAGACTGTTGCGTTGGCATGGACAATTATACGGAAAAAATTTTCAACGTAAAAATGGGCTAAGAATCTTTAAAATTCGTACTCGATTCTGAAGATCTTTTATTTTTTTTTTTTGTCTAAATGAAGAGAAAAATGTCCTTTCGATAATTATACGTTGATCTTGAGAGTTATAAATTCAAAGTTCCCTCTATTCGGTCGAAAATTAATAATGACACTATTATCGACGACGATATTTTTTTTGAAATTTAATTCTTCGTCGTTAATAAACAACTAAAGAGGGTTTTTTTTGTCAAATTCGGATGATTTTAGCAGAAATACTTGGTTTCATCATCCGTCATGAAAAATGCGCTAAAATGTACCATATTTCGTATTTGAAAAAAGGAAAAAAAACAAAACACTTTTAACAGTACCAATCAGCATGTTCCTTAGGAAGTCATCGATATTCATGATCGATGTTGACACACGGGCAACGAAATAAACAAAGACAATGAAGACCGTCAGTGAAATAAATACACACATGGGTGTAAAAACAAATACACCCTGATAAACTGAAGAAGCAAATGGGGGCTGTCAAAAACAAAGACGACCTACACTGTCGCTCCGGATAATTAAAAAAAAACTGAACTGGCAGGCCTTGAGGAAGGTATATGCCTAACAAGGAACTTCAAATGACTGATGATGATGATGATGATGATGATGATGATACATGAACAACGACGATGATAGGGTCAGTCAACTCTACATGAATCTCTGACGCAAAGACTAGTACACATCGGCAAAGAATAAATACTCACAAAAACGTTGCCTTCATCTACAGACGCGAACAGAGAGATAGATGTGTACATTTCAGGAGGTCCACCTTAGAGCAATCTCTAACAAGGTAATCTTGCTGCTCACAGCCTGTAAATTTGGTCCCCAGTAGGTGCCTCATTATTATGGCCTTGTGTTGTACTTAGAAAGAATTTGCGGGAAACGATAAATTCCACCTCACACATACAAATATTAACCCTAAGATACACATTATAAAATCTCTTCAACATTATACAATATTTGTTGTGTAGAAAACAATTAGGATGAAGACAATAGTTTCAAAAATAATAATCATCAAAGTCCATGTCAGAACTTCGAAGAAACCACCTGGTACATAACATAAAGATTGAGTTGCGCCAATCTTCCAACTGGGAATGTTGGCTTTCCCCCCCAAAAATTCAGACCGTCAACAAGATTAAGGAGAACGCGACGAGGAAGCCAATAGCGATCTCAAAATAAGGAGTTCGCAGGCTGTTTAAAAAAGTGCAAGAAACTCTAGGATGAGATTCTAAGGGAAGAACTCTGAAGGGGACTAAGTCGCCATTGCTCTAGG
>OY735213.1:902500-937500 GCA_963457665.1 Thysanoteuthis rhombus
TATGACTTTAGCTGTACATGAATAGTTATACAAAAAGAAGGAACATTGATTCATGTGATTATTAATCGAAACCGATGATAAGCCATATTCCTTTATCCATTTCGACTGTAAATGAGCTTAAACCCAAAATGTTTTTATTGTTTCCTTGACTTTCCAAAGGATTTCACAGATATTTTATTTATGCAGTCGAATTGAAATTTCCACATTAACTCCTTATTATGTCTACATTGAATATTTTCTGTCTTTTGTTTTCCTTCCCAAATTGGCTTTCAGTAGAAGTTTGGTTTGCTAAGTTTATGCTAAATCCCTTCGTTTGTGTCAGGCAGAATTCATGCATGTTTTTCATTTTTTTTTTTTTAAATTTGGACTATTTTTAGTTGTTACTGCCCAACAAAAGGCAACAAAAGTAACTTAATCATTAATTCATCATTAACAACAAAGCATGTTGGTCATGTCGATTCAGTCGAGTTCAGGTTTTTACTGTAAACAGAGCACCACCCATAAATCGACTAAGACGGCCTCGAATCGAAGAAATTCAAGATAAGACAGGTGTTGGTAGATATGCAAGAGGTCAAAAACACAACGTTAGCTGGATGACCATTATTGATTTTGTTAAAAAGTGGAAAAAGCATGAGCTCATTTGCGTATTATCATCTTAATACCGGTAGATTCCTACAACTTCACCTTCTCCGTGCAAACCAGAAAATCCTCTTCAAATGTCTACAAAGAGTGAAATTAGAGAGCGCATACCTCTACCAACGGTTATTAATGGAAAATTGTGCATGGATCTGCCCCAAAATTAAACCAGTTCTCCCTCAGCTTATCGTCCTCCCTTTAACCAAATTTCTTATTAAATTCATTCAAAACTTGGTCGGGAGACGTAAAGAAATAAGAAAAAAAACAATGAATCTATGTTCTTTCGTTTGAGCTGTAGGTCCCTGATACGGGCCGCCGTTCTACACTCAAACCCAACATTGTTTCAATCTAGAAAGATACAAAAATTGTGCGAACGTATAACGTTTCCCCATTTGGGCGTAGGACAGGAAAAAGAGACCTTGAAAGAAAGAAGACGGGTCCAGTTGCTTTACCAGGATATAAAACACAAACACACACACGAACGCACACACAGGCACACACTAATACATATGCATGCAGACACTAAATATAACACACCTACACCAATACTAACACAAACGCACCTATACATATATACGAGCACACACGTACACAAATCCGCTGACATACGCATTCACGAATACACAGACATACACATTCACAAAAACACTCAAATACAGACACACACATACGCACACGTTCATAAACAACACCCACTCATACACCAAACATACACATGCACACTCACATACACATGCAAAGGCACACGCACACACACTGAACGTCGAAAACAGGATCGGACTCTCATAAAAAAAAATCAGCGCAAATTTTTGGGGAAACTAAAACCTGTGATGTGAATTGAATTTCCAACAACAATTCCCATCCCCCCCGACACCTGACCCTCGGTCTCCCGAGGCTTTTCATCATCATCATCATTAGCAGCAGCAGTAGCCTTTTAGCGCACGTTGTAGATATTCCCTTAGATTTACTAGACCTCTCTATGATGGGCGTCGCGAAGTCAGTACCTTCTGAACTTGTCCAGCTCGTCACATCATATGTTTTATCGGCTACAATTTCGCACACATCTCTATGGATCCACGTTGTGAGGTGCGACATCCAGTGGTCCTCTAGTATTCTTTCTTGGTTAGGTTCCATGTTTCTGCTCCATGGGTGACTTGACAATCGCTGTTTTATCTTCTCGTATATATTTTACACTATAGACAACATCTGCACTAATCTACATAGTGCCCGTCAAAATGACAAAGTCATGCATAGATAAGTTATACAATTATAAACATATGTATTTAGTATGAATGTTCTAATTGCAAGAAATGAAAAAAATTAAGAAATATATGAAGTTATCCCGGAAACAAATTTTAGTTTTATTTTTCTGTCGATTTCCTACAACTCATAATATTTTGTATTATTCAATTATGTTAAAACAACAATGCAGTTGAATTGGGTAGGTTTTATTCATGAAAATTCAGGGATGCATGTGATTGTTTTCCGTCCCACTACAAAGACATCAGCACCAGTAGCAATGATATTGACACAAACACACGGGCACATAGTTGCTCGAGAGAAAGAATCGTAAAATTTTCAACGGGAATGCTATGGAAAGTTTTCATTACTTTAGTGCGTTTATTGCAGTATAATCATTTATCGCACAAACCTAAAAAAAAAAAAGCAACACATATTATTTATTTATTATTTGAAAGCCAACGCAACTTCTTTGGTTGTTGATCTTGCTTTTTCTGCTGATGATAAGGGAAAGAAAGAGAGGAAGGGAGTGAAGCAAAATTCGTCTCCGTGTGTTCACGTACGCTAAAGAACACACGTATGTCTCTGAGTATTCGCATCGATAACACTACTACTGCCACTGTAGCTGTTGTTACAGACACTGTCGATATCTTTGAAGTAGGATAGAAAACTAATATCGGCATCTCGGATTTTCATGACTAAAACTGATGTTTTTCTAATATTTAAAAAAGAAATTTGTTTTACCTAATTAAGTAGCTTTATTGTTGCAAATTATTAGATACAGAAAATATAGATAAGTGAATCAACACAAAACTTTTTGCATTTTTTGTTGGCAAGTGAATACATTCATATCAAAATACTTATAATATATCAATACATAAATCATTTTTGACGGGTACTATGCTAATTGATAATACTCATCAAAATCGGATTGAGAGTAAAAGAATCAAGACACCTATTCCCACAGTGATGGAGAGAAAGAGAGAGGAAGAAAGAGGGAGCGAGAGAAACACACAGACACACAGACACACACACACATATATATATATATATATATATATATATATATATATATATATATATATAGAGAGAGAGAGAGAGAGAGAGAGAGAGAGAGAGAAAGAGAAAAAAAAAACTAACCACACAGTTGAACAACATAATTTTATTCTATTTCCCTCTTCCTTTCTTTCTTCCCTACTTTGAGAAAGTCGAGACCGGTTTGAAAAAATAATTAAACTACCTGCGTCGTACATTTTCGATGCAGATTAGTCTTTTTCATTGCAAGTGGCTCAATTTCCTTCTCGTCTTAGTGGCTTATTATACCCCAACCTAAGGCCCACTCCCAGGCTTCATCTCATAACCTTACCTACGCTCAGCTATAAAAGACGATGTGCCACTTTGAAAGTGTATTTTCCTGTAAGCTGAGAAGGGACAGCAAGTGCGACTATTTGCGATAGACGAGCTTATTCAGCACCCCAAACATCCCTCTGACATGAAACTTTGGGTAGCCACACTCCAAGTGCCGACCTCTCGGTTCTGGCAAAATGATTATATAGAACATTGTTAGATACACACACACACACACACACATACATACGCATGCATACACACAAACCTAGTGTGTGCATGAACACATGTCGATAAGGTTTAGTTAAAACGTGCTTTGTGTACATTTACACATTATTTCTGAAACACTCTCATGTGTCATTATTATTAATATTTAGCTACCATTCACTTTCGTCTAAATTATTGTTGCTTTTTTCCGCGCCTGAACTCAGGCCAATTCTCCTTTGACAGTGAGTAAATGGATTGACAGCACAAATCTGAATAGAGAATAAGTTTCTGGTGAGACTTTCAATGCAGGGACTAATGGTAATCTCAAATTCATACTAAACCATCAAACTTATCTCCAATCCCGATTTCTTTTGCATCATGTTTGTTATTAAAAGGTAGTCAGAATCGGCGATCTATTTCATTCATCCATTTATTTCATTAGATGAAATGTTGACTATCATTTATCTTCATCTTAATTTTTCTGCATTTGATTGCAACTCAGGCTAGTTTCCCTTCGGCAATGAGTAAATACATTAACAGTGCGAATACATACATTTGTACAAAATCCCTTTCTCTTCCTCTGCCCCCCTCTCTCTACTAGCATAGGACCGGTAAAAATCTTTGCAATACCAGATCACCATTTCCTTCGATCTTCGCAAGATTCCCCTAAAGAAAAAATGTCCTTCCTGGAATACTGGCAAATTACTCAGAAGGATTAAAAAAAGGGAATACGAGTAGCACAATTTGATATTAGCTCAATCATACTCCGAAACCTAGACTGGGATAATAAAGGAAGCTGAATAGACGGTAAATATCTAAGCAACCTTAGATTTGCAGACGGAATCATCTTTTTTGCTGAGAACCTTTATGACCTCTTAATGATATTAGACGAACTTAATGAAGGAAATCCAGCAGAACAAATGTCAAGTACAACGTAAATTCTGAAGACAAAGATGAAATAATCAGAATCGAAAACGCAGATCTGGAGAAAATAGATGACAACATCTACGCGAGACAACAAATCTCCATGAAATCCTGAAAGAAAATGAAATCAATCGAAGAATCACTTCAGGATGACCAGCTTTCGGTAGAGCAAGCCCAACCTTCAATAACAAGAGATTCCCTCTAGTCACAAAAAGAAAGGTATACAACCAATGCATGCACCCGATAGTCACCAATGGAGCTGGAACATACACTCTTACCAAGAGACTGACCCGCAAACTGAGAACCATTTAACGTGCACATAAAAGAAAACCATGCACACTCAACATACCGTGAAGAGATCACAATATATTAAAGGCAAAAAGGTGCCCGAGGTATCAAAAGTCAAATGAGTTGCGAGAATGGCACACAACCGCTGGGCATCATGACTCCTAACGTGGATCCCCAAAAATCACATGCAACACCGTCTCTGACAAAATATAAGACAGATGGCATGACGAATTAGATAAGTTTAGAAAGGACTTGCTCCGTGACACCAATGATAGAGCAGTGTGACGAATCTTGTGGAGAGTCTGTGTCCAACAACAGACGCTAAAAATCTGATGATGATAAAGATGCACGTAAATCCATCCATGGACAAATGAAAATTTTCTTTACCCCTGTCCAAATCTTGCTAAAACATTTTCAATAACTTCTAAGGTTGATACCTATGTAGCTCCTTGACCTCACCACCCCTCCTTCTACACTACCCCAAACATACAAAAAAATCTAACTCCACATCAACCCCCCCTACCTTGACACACTCTGCCCTCCCCAAGCCCAACTGCTGCTGCTGCTTTACCAAAGACCTGATACCTACTGGACATTCTTCCATTCAGCAGGAGGCCTCCAGCAGCCCTGACCACAAAACTCACCCACAATGCATAGCTCCTGGCAGTGGACTCTGGTTCCACATGGTACATTTTAACACACACTTACACAGCACACACCACTGATGATGGGAAGAATCCCGAAACATGTATGGACTATTCACTTATAAGGATCAATAAACCTTACCACGAAACACTTCACTCCCGAGTCTGTCTCACTCTCTACAGTACACATTATATATATATATATATATATATATATATATATATATATTGTTTATCATTGACTCTAAAAGCCCACAGATGTCACGACAAGGTGGTAGGGAGCAGAAACCTTGAGTGGAAAGCGTAAGAATTTTAATCTGACCTCGCCCCCCCCCGTTCAATTCACCTGGAGCAACACTTTTCCTTGGAGTATATCCTCAACGTTATTGCTTTGTCCGGAACGACAAGAAGTCATTCGGTAATAGTGATATCATAAACTGGTGATTATTTAATACAAATTCAGCTTTTAAAGGTAAAACTTCTTATTTCTCATAAATCATAAACGAGTATTTCCACCTGACAATCGGGTAAAAAAAAAAAAGAACAATGGCGGCATCTGTTCTTTCGGGTGGTTGGCGGCCATGTATGTTTAAGCGATGTAAATGGGAAGGAAATAAAATGCACTTTTTTTCAGGTACAGATTGCGTGAGTGCAGCTAGTCTAGAAGCAAGGGGTTATGTCGGGGTTGCTGAGAGACAGAGGGGATGAAGGGAGGGAGATAAAGAGGAAGTTAGAATGGGTGTGAGAGAGGGATGAAAGGGGAAGAGAGGAGGTGCTTGCGAGGGAGAAAGAGAGGAGGACAGGTGTAGAGAGATACTGGGAATGAGAGTCTGGGAGAGAGGGAGAGAAAGTGAGAGAGGGTGAGAAAGAGAGGAGGATAGAGGAAGAGGAGGAAAAAAAGAAAGAGAGAGAGAAGGGGTAACTGGCAAATTGGAAATGAATAAAATTCCTGCAAAATGGTGAGAGCTGGGGGTATTTTCATTACGACCAGTTTTAATACTTAGATGCCACCCGTGATGTCAAACAGGGTTGTTAAGGTATCAAAGCTCTGGGGAATCGAGACAAAAGAGGAAATGAAAGTCCACTGTAGAAGTTAAACCTTTCCTTTAACCCTCCTTCTCTTTCTGCTTGCTCTAGCATGACAGAAATCAAGAAAGAAACCTGAAAATATGTGACATCGGCTTTTATAAGATCTAACGACGTAGAAGTTCTTTTTATGATGACCCAGTTCTGAGTTTATCCTGAATCTTTTATAGTCATTGTCGGAGTCCGTCTACAAGGATAGTTGCAGTCGCTGAATATCGAACTCGGTTTGTTGTCCCTTATCCTTTGAAATCAAATGTTTCAGAGTCTTCTAAGAACATTTTGAGAAGGTATGTATGTATGACAAATTTCAGCTCACACACTCATCGAGGGTGTCACGATGTTATCCATAAGCAGGTAATTGTTAGTAGTAGCCACTTCCGGCTTACCAGGCCCGTCGAGGCTTCGTTGTATTTACAACACCTGGTATTCCTCAATCGTTACCCATCTAGGTATTGGTCAGGCTCAACGTTGCTCAACTTAACTAATATTACAAGAACCGATGCATCCAACATGGTTTGACCTTGATAGTTTCGCCGCGGGGAAATGTTCTTCAACCCTAGTTCTTGAGCTGAGCGCTTAACAGAGAGGCATTGAGTACCATCGTCTTCGGTGTGACTCAGTGATGGATTGGAACACGAGCTATCGAGCTGGTGAAGGAGAACACTCTACCATTGGGCCATGGGGATTGGTAACTATTTGAGTACCAAGCAAATAAACCACGGTAGACACATTGCTTTGATGCAGTGGTTATCCAAAGTCATACTCCTCTCCTTGTGATTCCACGTCAAATCCTTCCTCTAGTTATCCCAATAGTAATTATTGAAACAATTGACCCCTTTCCAATTCCTTCCCTGGTTGAAATTCCTCCTCTTAGATTTGAAATTCACCCCCTACATCTCTCTCTTCAGAATTACTGTATGGTTAAAGAGCTTCGTGAAATCTTGACGTCCAGTATATTTAAATATTCACAACGCAATACCTAGCCAACATTCCTACAAATACGTTCCTCTAGTTTTCTCCCTTGAATAAGATCTTTCTCAATTTCACTTGTGCCGTTGGGAAAAAATCGTTTCAGTATTTTGATCCCCAACGATAGACGGAATCCTGAGTTTCACCTGAGACCAGGGAAAGTGTAGTATTCTTGGCTTCCATCATTTGTCTATTTATTTCTTGGAATAGGGGAGCGAGGGGAGGGGGTGAAGAGAGGAGAGGTGATGGGATGGGGGGGTAATCATTTGATAGGAATGTAATCTAATCAAACAGTCAACTGACCTCTGCCGTATCTTGAAACTTGTCTCGTTGTGAGGACGGCGACGCCAGCTCAGAGTAACCTGAGCGATCGCTCACCGTTTGAAATATCAGACGAAATGTTTTGGAACGTAGATTTGTACTTGGTCGACAAAAGAACTCGTGTACCTGTGTCTCTAGAATCGTGGTTCCAAAAGTTGTCTCTCAGGGCCGAACTCTCGGAATAATAAATTTCCCTTTGTTATACCGAATTTTTATTTATTCATAAAAAAAAAACGGCTACTTCATAATATGACCATGGGACACCCAGAAAGAATAGAACAATACATAAAAACAGGATTCATTCCAAAAATATATTTATAGATGAGTATCTCACATATGTAACTTTGTGTAAGTAGAAGGTGTGAGCTTATTTTATCGGGTGATCTCATAAGTACAATTTGAGACAGGAAAATCAACACAAAGCAGCCTTTTACTTATCTGTTTTTTATAAAAATTCGTAAGAGCTGAAAATCCTGGCGTACAACGATGGCTTGGCGTCGTGAACGAAGATATGAGACGCTCGTTGTAGGCCCTGTTGGAGGGATTCAGAGGCCAGCAAAGGAAAGCAGGCGTTTCCATTATGATTGCAGGAGAAGGTCTGGCAGCAGGGGTAATTCTCACCATGCGACGGTGCCTATCTCTCTGCTTCGGTAAGAGGGCTACTAGGAAGACCTTACGTCGCCATTTTTCCTGTTGACTACCTTTGTTGGTTACTGGAGTCCTTTTTAATTCCATTAGTCTTTAAAAAATAAAATTACCTTAGAAAAGAAGGGTTTACAACCTATGCATCCCTCCGATAATCACCTACAGAACTGAAACATGGGACCTAACCAAGAGATTTGCCCTCAAACTGAGACCCATGCAACGTCCACGTCCACATCATGTGGAGAGATTGCAAGACATCACAGTATACTTGAAAACACACAGGAATCAGAAATATCATAGAAGCCTAGTAAACTCAAATGGCAATGGACTGGACACGTTACAAGAATGTCTTGCAACCGCTGGACATAACGATTCAGAATGTGAATTCTCAGAGATTATACGAGAAATTGTGGTCGGCAAAAATAAGACAGTATGACGAACCAAACAAGTCCAGAAAGTACTGGCTCCACGACGCCCACGATCAGGAAGTTTTACGAAGGGTCTATGTCTAACGACGGACTTTAAAAGACTGCTTCTGATGTGCCTCTTTAGGGGCCCCACTTCACCGCTTGCTGGATAGAAATTATCTGAACAGGAGAGTCTTTGGGAGGCAATAGTCTCCTATCCTTGCGATGAGGCCAGTCAACTGCGGGTGAGTTTTTCCAGCATAGCCTCCAATGTTTATGGCCTGGTGCAAATCTCAGAGTTACTCTATCAGCTCAATAATATGACTTCCGCCATTCATGTTAAAGACCTTGCATATTTTTGAAATATCACATCTTTCTATCATACACATGCTGGAAAATCGACCAGCTGTGTAGCCAACAAATCCATCATCAGGTGATGACTCTAGGGTAGAGTTGCCAATTTAACGCTTTCGATGCTAAATTCAGGGCGTTTCTTATCTTGAACACGTGTGTGCTTGAAATAACAACCATTTTTGACAGGGTTTTGATCATCCTTTGCACATTTTGAGAGTTTATCGGTCATTTTCGGTGTTAGAAGTCAATTTACTTTTTCTGTGTTTTACAACAATTTAGCACTTTTTGACAGTCAAAGTAACGCGAAAATTATTTTGAGACAGCAACTCCGGTCAGGCACGTTTTGTTTTTGTTTTTTCGGTTTTTTTTCTTCTTTTGATGGAGGACCAAAGCATTATTACCATTTATACAGAGCACCACAGCAGTACCTCACAATATCACTAAACTCAATTGATTAACGTCATAGCGTGTGAATGTCTGGATATGATCTTATTTCAGGTCACCTAAATCCATGAAATGTGAGGGAGAACATTCCTAAAAGATAAAATAATATCAAGACAAAACGTAGGGTTATAGCCAATAAATTCCACCAATGGATAAAACTTTACTTTATCCAAACACCTAAGCCACACATCGGATTACATGAAAGGTTTCAACTTCATAAGCATTTTATCGGTTGTTCGGAAGTGAAATAATTGAGAAATGATTAAACATCAAAATTCATGAAAGACGGAAAGGAATACGGAATATTTCGAAGTACTTCTCGCCGCCAATGAAGGAACTTTCCATCAGAGTCAATAATTGAACAACCGTAGCTTCTACATTTCAAGTCCTGTGAAAGGAAATCCGTCGAAGAATAAATGTGATCGGAATAAATCCTATTTATGACATCACTGGTGTTTCCTGCTGGAAAACATCCAAAATATATGATGATAAGAAACGTTATGGCCCTGGAGCACACAAATGAATGCTGGCATGTATAAAAATGATTGAGCCCTTCGCCATCTCTGATGGCTACGATCGATCAACTGAAACGTGGAAATATGCACACTTACCAATATACATATATATATATATATATATATATTCATTGAAACAGAATTTTACACCCATATATACGTACATATATACATACATATATATGCATACATATTTTGATTTAAACTAACGTTTACACACACGCATAAACACACACATATACTTATGTATATGCATATATTTATTCATTCAAACAAACATTCACACACATACACACATATACAAATATATATTTGTATGCATATTCATTCACACAAACGTTTTCACACACGCACACACATGTATATATATATATATATATATATATATATATATATATATATAGATAGATAGATAGATAGATAGATGTATTGGGTACCCCTTATTCGAAATGCCTAGAACCAGATGTGTTTCGGATTTCGAATTTTTCATAGTTGCAAATAGATAATGAGATCTTGGGGATGAAGCCTGTACTGTACGGGGAGAAATGTAGGGTTCGTTATATCCATTCTAATCATTATTATTTTATTTGATTTATTTCTATGTTCAGACACAACAAAGAGAGGTTTTATTGAATTGGATTAGTAAAAAAACGATAACAGTAATGAAATCGATTATATAATACAAATAAGTGAATAAATACATTTAAAATATCAAAATGAATAAAAGTAGGTAAGTCTGGCCCTAACAATAATTTGTCTTGATTTGGACTAATTTCTTTCACCTTAAATATGGTTTTAAGTTTCTACAATTGAATAAAGTTAACCAAGCCTTTATTGTAGTTAGAATGGGTTGAATGCCTCGTTTTATTGTTATTTTGCCGGCGATCCAACAATGCTTTCAAGATAAGTTAACGAAGAGAATGATTTCTGGACGGAGTCGGTAGGTATTCCACCGCTCCCACGGTCAGTTAATCGGGTAACGAGGAGATACCCGAGAAAGCACGTAACGTGTTATATTATTTATCTTATTTCGCCTCTTAGTCGGGTGTGGCTGAGCCGATCATCGACGGGAAAGGATTTTACCGGCAATCGTGACTGGAATACAGGAATGTGTAATCTTAGTTGGGAAAATGCTTTCACTCAGAGTGGAGGGGTGAGGTGGAGAAGGAAATAGGAGGCAGAGAGGGGGAGATCCTAAACATAGTTGGGTAGTGCTTTCACTCGGAGAGTAGGTAGAGAGGGAAGAGAGTGGAGGTCATAATCTTAGTTGGGAAATGCTTTCATTCGGAGGTGAGGTGGGATAGAGAAGGTCCTAACCTTAGTCAGGAAAATACTTTCACTCGGCCCGTTTTTGTTTTCTTCTTTTTTAAGCCACCGAGCTTTTTGAGTTCGAATTGATATGACCTTTTGCACAAGATCGATTTATCCACTCTCAAGTCCGTGCCTGACATCCCGGTCCACCCCTCTTGCCTGCCACTGTACGAGATACGGTTTCATTACAACGTGGGTAGCTTAGATTTCACAGCTTAAAATTATTCAACAGTGTGTCCCAAAAGTAGTACCCGATTCGTCCCAAAACAAATTTATCGATGCAGCAGACAATTTGATATACGTAGACACATGCAATACATCATGAGTAAAGACCAATGTAACCGCAGTCGATCTTGACGTATTTATTCTGTCGACCAGCAACTGATCTGTGCTCCTTCTGAGTTCTACGTTGATGGTGGCAATCTTTTCTTCTATCCAGGTTTTCAATCCTTTTATGGTGGTTGGTTTTGTACCAAACAACATGTTCTTTAGGATTCTACACAGAGTAACTGTGAGGGTTAAGTCAGGCAATCGATAATACTACATCGTCCAAGCCAGTAGCCTTGCAAATTATCATCAATCCTATTGTTACTTTTCGCACTAATTGGATGTTTCTTTTTCTCACATCTTGTATTTTGATATTAGGATTTCTCCAAGTACGAAAACAAGTGGTACAGAAACAGGTTTTTACCGTTGTGGTAGATATTTTTATACTAGTAAAATACCCATCGCTCTGCTAATGGTATACGTAAGGATGATAATCGAAAGCATTTTAGTATTAAAAAAAAACTCGTGGGACGTGTACGGAGCGATCATCCCCGACTGATAACTAAATCTTCTGCTCACAAATACTTCAATACTAACTCATTTTACTTTCTTTCGATTAATTTTTCTCGGCAATCATGTTCGACCGTTTCCTTTCAATTTCTTTATATTTCGCCCGTACCCACTCTTTTCCTTTTATGTGACAGTCGGACGGATACACTGCTTGTTATAACGTATACTAATTCACTCCGTCGTCAAAAATGGCAGCATGTATGAAATATATGGAAATGGAAATACACATTGCATATTATATATACGTGGATGATAGAGATTTGCATTGCAGTGAACTCAGAAGATAGCATTTTCGGGGGGGGGGCACAACCGAACTTTTACTGTCAAACTCCTGCTATTGAGTTTTGACTTGGTTCTCTTTTGTCACAACAATGATCCCAGCAAAAACCAGTGACGTCATGACGGCACGAATAAGAGTTGCGCACGCAAAAAATGATGCCGAATTCAATCTCTGAATTCAGTTTGATTATTATAACTGGAACGACTGATAAAAGAGTTGAAATTGGATACGCAATTTTGAAATATTATTGTACGGAGAAATGAATTTTGTTTTGTTTACTTTTTATATCTTAATGAAACAACGGAGTTTGACCCTAGAACAGCCAAGCTCATTACTTTTTTTTTTTACTTCTCATTATTCTTTAAATTCGGCGTTTCGATCACGTCATTAGAACATGAATGAAATTCTATTAAACAACATCTGTCACAATGATGAAATTCTATTTGATTATGCCAGTTGCCTCCTTTAGCGTGACAGAAGACACCTGAACATTTCAAATTATTACATGTTTGGATTGAGCGAACTGGGTTGATTTTCAAGAAAGTCGTTGTCTCAGTTGCTTGAAAAGCAAAAGTACATGATCTTTCGATTTAACAAACTGGCATCTACAAAAACAAGTTTGGTTAGTCATTCAATAGAAACCGTCTCATGACCAACATATTTTGGCAGTCTGCCATGTTGGGGATGATTAACTAAAACATTGGTAAAAAGGGATGATCAATGAGTAAGGTTCTCCTCTCGCCTTTTGTCACGAAATAAAAAACAAAAAAAGAAACAAAAGTGGCCTGTCTAGCATAAAATTGGTCATAGTTTTAATATTCAGCCTCTACCTCCATTGATATGTACATACATATTTAGCCAGCCAAACCAGCTTGAAAACCCAAGAAATCTCTATTGATAGTTTCGGTGACAATTTTTGTTGATGGTTTTTAATTTTAATTTTTCAACTTTTGATCGGAATATCGAATCAATATAATGTTTCGACCGATCCATTCTTCAGCCCTCGTCAGGTGCATAAATCAAGAAAAGAGGCAAACATCTTTCTCTTAGATTTGCCTCTTTTCTCAAATGATATACTTGACGAAGCCTGAATAATGGATCGAATGAATCGTTATATTGATAATCTCTGATGAAGGCAGAAGAATGGATTGGTGTCTTCTCAACACCAATATTACTGAGAAGATATTCGATTGCAAAAAGTTGGAATATCAATGAATCTTAAAGAAGTTATCAGATTTTAGGCACTTTTGTTTTAGACAACTATCTTGCAAAAAGTATAATCAGCCAAGCATTTTGGACCGTCCATGATTTTATCTAAACGTTATACAAACATGGATAAATTTAAGTAAAATAAAAATCCTCCAACCCACGCAATCAGCTAAGCAACTTTCTTTTAAACCCTATCCATTCATACCCTATTATCAAACTACCTAACTTTCCCTTCTGCCCTTTCTATTCTCTCTTATAAAACTACCTAAGCATTCACTTCTACTATCATCGAAAATCAACATTTGAAGGCAGATGAGCACAAGCAGAATATTATTATAGATGTTTGGGGATTATTAATATATTAAATGCTATTTGAAGGACGCAGTACGGATCCATTCCCCAAGGGGTCATGACGTTGTGGTTGAATGCACTTAGAAAGTCTGGAGGTTTCGTTTATAACAAATTATTACGACAACAAAAGCAACAACGAAAACAAAAACAGCAGCAACAAAAAACGAAAGTAAAACAACCAGTTGGGCGTGGTTTTGTGGGAATCTACCCGTGTCAGATATTTGTCTTATCATTAGTGATTACACTAGTATTGTTATTGGCATTCATTACAAACGGCGGAGCAACTTGAGAATTTTAAAAGAATGTTTTCACGGGTATATATATCCTGATTCTGTCGGATCGCTTCACATCCACAATACAAATACACATGTGTGGATTCACTACTCAAACTAGCTCATGTTTCTGCCTCTTCGGGCCTCATCACGCGAATCCAGGCCTGATGAGGCCCGAAGAGGGCAGAAACATGAGCTAGTTTGTGTAGCGAATCCACATTCTACTATCTATTTCCAGCTCTACTCTAAAACAACTTAACTTCATGAGTAAAAAAATGTTGTATGTATCGAGCACTCTATGAAATAAATCCATTACATTTCAGAAGTGGCTTTATATTATTGATATTTTATTATATTATGTCATACTGTTAACCTGATTCGTACCACATATACTGTGAGTATATATATATATATATATATATATATATATATATATATTATTATATATTTACATATTTTGTATACATATATATATATATATATGCATGAATATGCACACACACGTACATTTATATATATATTTACATATACATATGTGTGTGTGTATATATATATAGAGAGAGAGACAGACAGATATACAAATTCACATACATATATGCATACACACATACATAAATCTTTACACATAGGTACATATATCTATAAATATATATATATAGAGAGAGAGATAGATAGATAGATAGATAGATTGATAGATAGATAGATAGATAGATAAATAAGTACAGTTCTATTACTCAAGTTCTTGCTGTTTGCTTCGGAGGTGTGTTGAAGTTTCATTCAATTACTCGAACCAACAATAAAGACAACAACGACAACAATAAACAACCACAATTGCTGCATCACTGAAACCATTGTGTGTTCAATTCAACCGAAGATGAGCTATTCCCCCCCCCCCCATGAAACTTTCAACGCCAAATATTACTATTGAATGGCGGACTGTCTCAGTATAGTGTCGACTCGTGAAACATAGCGGTTCAATGTGAAACTTCATTCTATTCGCGCATCGTATTCGAATTCTATTTTTTTAGTACCCTCCCCCATATATCACATACAATTTAAATGACGAAATACAGTTTTATTGCTCAAGAAAGGCAATAACATAGTTGTTATAGTTGATCACAGTCTGGGCGTATAGAAGTTTGATTCAATTACAAATATCTAAACAACAACAACAACCACAACCACAACAACAACAACAACAACAACAACAAAAAACAGAACCAGACCAACAAGTCTGTGTACAGTTCAGCTGAGAAGAAGCTAATCCCGCCATGAAACATTCAACGACAAATGCCATTGCCGTGTGGCTAGCAATTGTGTAATCTGGAAAGACACACAAGCCCAACAATCAAACAACAAAAACCTCTAATAAAATCTGAGGCTTTGGCTAAGAAGCAATGACCTCCCATCAAAAGAAGTTATTGGTGACTATTAACATTTCAACTAAACCCTACCTTGGCAGTTTTATGTCACTATAAAACTCTAATTGCTCGAAAGATATCAACTTTATGGTTGATTCGGGCCTCTTATTGTTGAAAAGGATTTTCAAGGAGTCCTGGAAAGTCTATCACGCATCAATAAGCAGTTTTGGGATGTGGTTTTGTGGGAAATAGACCCATGTAAGATAAGATTGTAGGAAAATGTTTTAGGAGAATAAGTAATGGAAAACAACCGTAGTATATGTTAACGTACGATTGAGAAAATACGCCATAACAAAAAGTCATAACTTTTGTTCTCAATGTAAGAAAAATTTGACAGAATTTTTTTTCCAAAAAGTAATATTTTGATTTTTCCAATTTATTGTGATGAAATGATATTTCAATGAAGAAAGTCACACTAGGTTTTCTAACATTCGGTAGAGCGAGCTCAACTCTCAAAAACAAGAAAATACCAATAGTCCTCAAATATATACTCCCGATAGTTACTTATAAATTAGAAGCAAGAAACCTAAGCAAAAGATTGACCCTCGAATTGAGAACAATGCAACGTGCATATGAGAGAATCACGCTCAACCTCACGTGGAGAGATCATAAGACAGCACGGTATATTAGAGAAAAGACAAGAGTCTGAGAAATCATAGAAACCATTTGAAATCTCAAATGACAATGGGCGGGAAATTTTGCTACAATATAAAGAACAACAACTCGACATCACGACTTACAACATAGATCCCCAGAGATATATGCGAAATTTTGGCCGACGGATAAAAGAGAATTATACATGCTCAACGTATCATGGAGAGATCACAAGACAATACAATATATTAGAGGGAAAAAGGAGCCTGAGATTTCTCCTCAGGTCACCAGCCAACATCTCTTCTCTCCTTCGCCTATCATGCCAGTGCTGTGGTTTATTATCATTATTATTATTATTTGGAATCTCACACCAGTTGTCTGGTGGTAACTGCTGGAGTTTGAGTGACAGCAAGTCTCCTCAAGTCTCCAGCCCTCCTCTCCTAGTACTCATAGGTCGCAGTAATTCTGCGATTTACAGTTTCACAACAGTTGCCCAGTGGTTATCGTTGAAGGCTGAGTGACAATAAGTCTCCTCAGGTCTTCAGCTAACGTCTCCTCTCTCTTTCGCATATCATGACAGAGCTACTATTCGTTGCAGTACTTATATCTCTAGCACCTTCCTCAGTATCCGTGCAGTTCCCAGTAGTGCTGTGGTCTGTACGGTCTCAATCCTTCCCCTAATCCCGATCTCCTCCAGTCTCACCCTCAGCGTTTTGGGGACAGTTCCTAGTGCGCCCACTATGATCGGCACTACCCTGGTTTTCATGTTCCACATCTTCCTTAACTCTCTTGCTAGGTTCTGGTATTTTTCCCTTTTTTCACCCTCCTTCTTTTTTATTCTATGGTCTGCAGGCACAGCAACGTCTACTATTTGGCAGGCCTTCCTTTTTCTGTCAACTAATACTAAGTCCGGTCTTCTTGCCTGGATGAGGTGGTCAGTTTGGATGTCAAAGTCCCACAGTAGTTTGTGGTTGTCATTCTCCAAAACTGCCTCTGGCTTGTGCTGATACCACTTTTCCACATGGTTGAATCCCATTTGTTTGCTTAGTTCCCAGTGTATCATCGTTGCTACTCTATCGTGTCTATGCTTATACTCCTTCTGGGCGAGTTGACTACATTCACTAGTTATGTGGTTTACTGATTCATCTCTTTCACCGCACATGCGGCATTTGCTGTTTGTCTGTGTTCTGTCGATTTTTGTTTTTATGTAGTTTGTCCTTATGCTTTTGTTTTGGGCTGCCATGATGAGCGATTCTGTTTCTCTCTTAAGCTTCCCTTTTCGTAGCCACGTCCATGATTTCTCGTCTGCTACATCTTATATCTGTCTTTTAAACTCGCTGTACAATTTTTCCCTTCCCATCTTTCTTCTCTTGTTTGCTGTACTGTTCCATTGTTTTCTACTTTATTGTTTGTTGCACTATCTCTCGCGCTCTTTATGATTTCTTCACTATTTGTTTGCACATACCTTTCTAGGACTACTTTAGCTCTCTGGACACAATCTCCTATGCTGATAAGCCCCCTGCCACCTTCTTTTCTCTTAACGTATAGTCTATCTGTATCATCTCTAGGGTGTAATGCTTTATGCATCGTCATAAGTTTCCTTGTTCGCCTATCCATTGATTGGAGCTCTTCCTTTGTCCATCCTAGGAACGGTCCTGTATACCTAACTACTGACACAGCCCAGGTGTTCATTCCTTTTATTAGATTTCTGCTATTTAATTTGGTTTCTAATATTTTCCTTATCCTTCTGAGGTATTCTCTCTTAATTTTCTCCTTCATCTCTTCCCGTTTTATCGTGTCACATTCAAGGACACCTAGGTACTTGTATCGGTCTTGTGCGGTCAGTGCCCTAATCTTGCTGTTGTCCGGGAATTCAATTCCCTCAGTCATTGAAAGCCTTCCTTTGTGCATCACCATGATTGCGCATTTTTCTATTCCAAACTCCATTCCTATGTCCTCACTATATTCCCTTACTTCGTTGAGCAGAGTCTCAAGCTCTCCCCTGTTTTTTGCGAACAATTTTATATCGTCCATGTACATTAGGTGGTTGACCTTTCCTATTATTATTATTATTATTATTATTATTATTATTATTATTATTATTATTATTATTATTATTATCATAATAATAATAATAATAATAATAATAATAATAATAAAATAATAATAATAATAATAATACATTAAATATTAAAATCAGCATTTTAATTTGAAAATGTTACTCATTTTATTTCTTTTGGATGTGGTTTTGGTAGAATAGAGACGTATAAAATAATTCAATTTCGCTGTTCATCCGTCACAGATTTCATAAAATTGCATTCGTATATTATTATTTGTAATAATAGTAGTACTAATGTTAGTATTGTTGTTGGTATTCAATACAAAAGCCTGGCTTTGAAGAATTTTAAAAATCACTAGTATTACAATGGGGACAATTTTTACTAATTTCCAATTAAGGCCCTTAGAAAATGCATGAGTCTCGGCTGGGGCTGATCATTTTCACTTTGTACTAATTACTTTCGAAAACGTATGAATCCACTCAACTCTTCAGCTGTAGATGTAAAGTAGGGAATTTGAAGCCCTTTAGCTCTGTAAGGCAGTCTTGAGCTAATTGATCAGATGGGCTTTCTTATGGAATATGGGATACTGTTTTCAATTTTTTTTCTTCTTTTTAGTTGCACCGAGAGTCAACCATTCTGAGGAAAGGGGAAATTTCATGCTAAGTCTAATTTTCGAATCAGTTAGCAGCGTTTATAAGGAACTAGGTGACCCGGACCGGAAGTGGTTGAAGAGAGTTACCTAGCGTTCCTTTTTTAATCAGTCCATAGAAAAATACGATATAAAGAGCGGACAAGAGAAGAGTAATATTTTCTCTTCTTTGCATCACAATACGTTATATATTTTTTTCCTCCAGATCTAATCTCGAAAGGTTAAAAAAAATGAAAGTACAAGAAAGAAAGAAACATGAAGGAGAAAGAAAGAAAGGAAGTAAGAAAGAAAGCAGACTATACAGCAATTTGGACGATATTTTTTGTTTTATTTTTGATGCGATCATCATTTTTGTTTCGAGTGTTCAAACAAAGATTAGCATGAAAACTCAATTAGGAACGAATGGTTTGATCAGAGGCACCAATGTAGACAAATGCAGTCAAAAATGTAAACTCAACGGCGCAGGTTTTGGACAGAGACTGTTCTTTCATGCTTGATGCTCAGACAGGAGGTACCACTTCCAATGTTGTTAGCAGCAAGGACAATGAAATCGCCCCGGAATCGTTTGTGTTCACTTCGTACTAATTCTATTGGGGAAGGCATGAACCCACTACCTTGATATGGATAGATGGGAGAGCAATTAGAGCCGTCTGTATTAGGCATCGAGGCGACACCTAATAGACTTGAAAGAAAACGAATGACTGATAAATATTTTGAAATCATCCATTTCTCGACGCTCACAGCAAGGCCAGAGGGTTTAGTGGTGGGGTTGGGGCTTTACTTTGCGATACTGAGCGTAGTGTGGGGATCAGTCTCCTCCTTAGGAGGGTTGATGAGATCGCCACGAGAGGCTTTCGACATGATCCCCAGTATTTCCAGACAGTCAGCCATCTATGAACTGATCAGGCTCGACGTTGCTCAACTTTCGCGAACATATGAGAACTGGTGTGGCCAAAGTGATTTGTCTGTAACGTTGCGAACCCGTTTTGCATTTACTTTCAACTCCCTCATAACCCAGTGCAAGATCGTAGCGGTACCAAAGATGATTTCCTCATGGGTCGTTCGAGGGCAAGATGGCCTGACAGAACCCATCCTTCTTCCACCTGGTTTGAAATTAAAGTTATTTGTCTCCTAGACCAGTCGCCAATTATATCTAGAGAGCCCGGAAATATTTCTCTATAATTCATCCATAACTCAGGACGGGAGAGAAGAAAGGGATTCTCGCCATTCCAAAGGGGCATCGGTGTGAAATGAACGCAAGCTATCACAATCAGAGTTTGAACTCCGCTCGTCAATTTCACTCCATTCTCTGTACCATTAACTGATGCACCACTCCACACCGCCATAATCACATTTACGTTTTGTTCAGAAGAAAACAAAATACTTTTTTTCACAGACAGGTAGACGGACACACAGACCTACAGAAAGTCAAACAGACAGACAAACATGCAGGCCAAACTGAAAAGACCCCTTACATTTATGGCAAGACACACCTAAGTTATAAACTTCTATCCTATCAAGTTTTAAGCTCATCTGACAAAAAACTAAGGACAATAAAACATTAAATACCGACAAAAAACCCCACCCATACACACATCCTTTTCAGCACCACAAACTCATTTGATGTCTCCAAATATGCACCCCTTACACATACTGCGTACCTAGCGATTCGTAACCGGGTTGCTTTATTAATCGTGTGTAGTCCCAAGGATCCGTACCCTCAGACTGCAACTCCCAAATGCACTTAAAAGGGGTTGGGTCAATTTCATTACCTGATGCCTGAAACATCCTAGACAGAAATGCCGAGGGAACTAGACGACTTTTATCTCTACCGACCATATTTTTGGATCTTCTACGGAGCGATGGTTAACGAGCTTACTAGAGACTTCGATCATCACATGATCCTCCATTAATATGGCCTCCCAGACTATGATTTTGTGAATATCTACATTTCTGCCATTCTTTCCTATCTTTTGCATTGTGCCAAGCTGGACTCAAATTAGATACGCGTTTAAACAAGAACTATTCAGTGGCTGAAATGATAACGATTTTCCAGGTAATAAGTAATGCAGATTGCGAGGAAAAAGTAGGATTTCGAATGCAAAACATTTTGTAGGCAGCCGTCAAAAATCTATTTTGGTGGGGACTTCTAGAAAAACGAGAACGTCTTCTCTACATTCAATATTGAGTAAAATGTTTCATTGGCGCGCCTGTACGCATGGTACATTCATACATAGCCAGCCAGTCAGTCAGACTAACTCAAAAACTGAAGAAACCTATAATGACGTTTTTGATGACAGTTACAGTTGATAGTTTCTAGTAGCAGTCAAAGATTGATAACAATGAGTCACAATACTTCATATAATAAGAAAAAATGTGTACTAAAATAGTAACCGTCAGTCATGATTTATTCATTTCCTTGAAGTAAATGTTCTACTTGAGGATGTTGCTACTTTTGGAGCGTTTAATGGAAGAACAAACAAAAAAGCCACCTGTGACTAGAAAAAAAAAACACGAATAAATGCGATCAAATCTGATTTTGCTGGGGAAGACTCAGATGGATCGGCTAAATCGTATAATCTTTTCGATTAGTCAGAGAACCATGACACATCGGAAAAAAAACCCTTACCGGTCTGCAAGATCAGATATTTTGAGAAACACTGTTCTAATCTGTTCGATTAGTCAAATGATAGACTTACATCGATCAATAACTTTCCAGTTGTCGCTTGTCTTTGCTGTTGCTGCCAAAGAGTCTGGATAGCAAGGTCGAATTCTCGACTCGTTTTTACCATGACGGAATGAGGAAGAAAAACTTGTTAAATCTGTATCATAAAGAGAAACGAATCCATCCGTCTGTCCAATCGTTTGGCACACTTTAAAATGTTTAGTTGTAAACTCAAGGTCCATCGACTCATGAAACTATAGTTGCATCCACAAAAAATTAACCACAAAGGATCACTCCCTGGAAATTAAACTCGTAATTAGTGATAGGAGCATAAATGGTTGGATAGACAAAGGATTCCCAACCTTTTTGTTTCAATGTACTCTTCGAGCATTCAAAAGGTTCCCATGTGTTCCTAAAAATGAGGGATTAAAAAATTAACTGATTCGTATTGATTTTATTATTCATTTATGTACTCGGACTCACCTTTGTTGTTATAGTCACAGCGTTTCGGACGTTATACTCTGCGACCCTCTTCAGTTGTCTGTCGTAGTCGGCATCCTGGGAATTTCGACCAACCAAAACGTGGACACTAATCCGACTTAATCAGTTTATAACATTGATAATTCCTCATCTTGGAAATCCAAGCAAAAATTATATTGATATTAATAAAAGTTCCATTTATTTCTAAGTGTACGGTTTGGAAAATATCTTATGATTTTCTCTTCCCACTTCAAAACATAATCGGTGATTGATTGTTTGAATATCCCAGTCCTAGATTGTGAGATGGTTGAGCCTGTTCCTTGGCAACGAGTTCATTGATACGTGAGGAGACTTTAGCAACAGCACAAAGACTGTTCAGGTGTTTTGAGATTTGATCTGAGATTCGATTTAATCCCTAATGACACTGGAAACATAAGACTCACAAAGCCATATCGATGGAAATAACAGCAGTGCTCTGATGACCATGGTGTTCAGTGTAAAGTGTCCACCATGTTTATACCCTCAACCCTGCCCCCGTGTGTACCCCTTGCTAAGTACAAATCATCACAGCGAGTGCATGTACATCAGGTTTGGAACTGTTATGATCAACTAATTCATTTGATTATTTAATGAAAAATCATGTATAAGGCCAATCGAAATTGAAATCACATAGTAAAGACAAATTTCCAGTTATTTTGGTTGAGAGGCGTTAACTACTGCACCCTGCTCTGCGAGCATGCTGAGGAGTCTCGTAGTTCTCTCAAAGACCTATGGCCCCAACCACCTGATTAAGAAATGAGTGACAATGTTTTCCAAAACTTTAGTAGTCAATAAGCATATGGGGGGACATACAGGGTCTAGGGGGGGGAGGCAATGATCTCTCTGGTAATCTATTGTCAGTGTGTGTAGAACGTTTATGTTGCTCACATTTTTCCTTTGAAAAATGTATTGCATACACGGCGATGGTGTAAATGTAAAATTGATTCAAGGAATAAGTGTTATAAGAATATTTGAAAATAACAACCGAGTATATAATTGACTTAGATTGAGTATATAATTAGCTCAGAGATTATTTTCTGTAAGTATAATTATGATACATTATATATATGTATATGTGATGTATCATAATTATATATATATATATATATATATATATATATATATATATATATATATATATATATATATATATATATAATGTATCATAATTATACTTAGAGAAAATAAGTTTTTCAAAAACAATTAAATCTGATTGGATGATACGATGTGTAATTTGAATGAGAATGGGCTTTTCGTTTTCATAATTACAAGAACAAAACATATAGCCAGTTGTTGAACAGTGCGTAAAGCACAAAATGATGTTATTCACCAGATGAATATCCTTGTATGTTGTATAGGTTAAGTGATACATCAACCATGTAACGACAGAAGATCATTTCAAATAAGAGTTTCTCCATGATATAACGCAATTTATAATCATACTGCCAGAACATATATATCCATTTCTTTATACATAACTGTTGCCTTGAAACACCAACATACCGAAAATAAACGAGATGAGAATTCGGGGTGAAGCAGTTATTTGGGCATTTGCATTACCGGTGGCTGTTTAGCTTATGGTTAAGAGTAAAGTTGCATTGAAGCAGGCACCCAATAGCATATCTGTCTATCTATCTATCTATCTTTTCTTCTTTTAAGTTTCGTTGAACAGTTCGGAAGACATTTTTTGACCTCTCAATTTTCTTGTGTGTTCTCCGAATGTTGCTCTTCATCGAACGTTTGAAATGGTGCATCAAGCTTCACGAATTCATGGTGTACTCATCTTTATCATTTTCCGAGTATTTCCGACGGTCACTGATCTTTCCAATGTTAGTTTTGAAGTCACAGAGCCGTATTTGTCTCAATTTATACATAAATATTATTTTCATACTTATAATCATAAGTTTGATTATTAGTTTTGGTTTACTAAACCTTTGTGCGCACATTATTTCCCTTTGTGCACTGGTCGCAAAACGTGTTTGCGGCACGTACGTGCTCAAAGGGAACTATGCTGACAGATACTTTGCACTTGGTTCACCCATTTGTCACCAGGTGGCCGTGGAAGAGTAGCGGCGAGCGCAGCGGCAAAAATGTGACGAGCAGCTGAGGAATTGCACTGGTTCCGGTCCGACACCCTTCCCAGCCCATTTTTAGGCAGCTGTGACATTTCCTTGCTGTGCTAACAAGTCCAATTGTGTCAGTACCAATTTTTCAGACTTTTTAAGGATTTTCTACTTTCCACTTCACTCGTTCTTTCCTTATTTCCCCCTCCTTTCCTCCTACCTTTCCTTCCCTCCTCTCCCTCCCTTTCTTTCTATCTTCCTTTTGTTGTTAGACACTGTCAACCAAAACTGTCGACATAGGTCTTTTCAGTTTTTAAGTGGGTATGCCCGTCTGTCTTACTGGCTGACTCACCATTATGTAATGGTCACGCATGCAGGTCACACCAATTGAGCTATAGGGCTGAAATGTAAACATTTGTTGCTTATATCTTCATTTTTTTCAAATCCGCCCCACGATACGGTTTTTTAGTGGGGTTCAATTTGTAATATAAGTTTATGCTAAATTGGTTCCTTAGTTTGTGTCCGGTGGTGTTCTCGCTTGTATTTTAGTTTTTCTCTTCTCTTCAATTCGAACTCTATTAGTCATGCCAACCAACAAAATGCAACAATCACCCCTTTTCCAATTTTTCCAATTGATCAGCCCCAACACGGTATACGACCAAAATACCTTGATCATTTGGTGGTTTCTAATGAGTGATTAACCAGACTTGTCTCTCTTCTTATGTTTTACTTGTTTATTTTTTTTAGGTGGGGGCACTATTTTATTCCTTACCAGTTAACTAACCCCTTGCCGTCAATAAACAACAGTAATAATTGAGTAATTTGTCAATTGCATTGTACTTATAAGATATCAAAAACATCTCATATCTCTGCATTTTCTTGTTAGTGTTTAATACTTCATAAATATTAAACCAGAATAAAAGTACATTTAATTGCATAATAACGGAGTTTTATTTATCAACTTTAATATAATACAGAATTCTGTAATTCTACCAGGTCACCAGAAGAGTCCTCTTCACGCCTCTCAACACTGTTTTCTTTTCTATAAATATACAAATATGTATCAAATAGGGTGAATGTAATATTTCATCATTATTATTATTATTATTATTATTATTATTATTATTATTATTATTATTATTATTATCATCATCATCATCATCATCATCATCATCATCATTATTATTATTATTATTATTATTATTATTATCATCATCATCATCATCATTATTATTATTATTATTATGGAATCTCACACCAGTTGCCTGGTGGTAACCGCTGGAGTTTGAGTGACAGCAAGTCTCCTCAAGTCTCCAGCCCTCCTCTCCTAGTACTCATAGGTCGCAGTAATACAGCGATTTACAGTTTCACACCGGTTGCCCAGTGGTCATTGCTGAAGGCTGAGTGACAATAAGTCTCCTCAGGTCTTCAGCCAACGTCTCCTCTCTCTTTCGCCAATCATGTCAGTGCTACAATTTGAGTTTCCACTTTCATTTTCCTTCCTCTGTTGGGTCACTATTGACAGTTAGCGTTGCAGTCCTTATATTTCTAGCACTTTCCTCAGTATCCGTGCAGTCCCTCGCAGTACTGTTGTCTGTACAGTCTAAATCCTTCCCCTTATCCCGATCTCCTCCAGTCTCACCCTCAGGGTCTTTGGGACAGTTCCCAGTGCGTCCACTATAACTGGCACTACCCTGGCTTTCATGTTCCACGTCTTCTTCAGTTCTCTCGCTAGGTCCTGGTATTTTTCCCGCTTTTCACTCTCCTTCTTCTTTACTCTATGGTCTGCAGGTACAGCCACGTCTACTATTTGGCAGGTCTTCCTGTTGTTATTATTATTATTATTATTACTATTATTATTATTATTATTTGGAATCTCACACCAGTTGCCCGGTGGTAACCGCTGGAGTTTGAGTGACAGCAAATCTCCTTAAGTCTCCAGCCCTCCTCTCCTAGTACTCATAGGTCGCAGTAATTCTGCGATTTACAGTTTCACACCGGTTGCCCAGGGGTTATCGTTGAAGGCTGAGTGACAATAAGTCTCCTCAGGTCTTCAGCCAACGTCTCCTCTCTCTTTCGCATATCATGACAGAGCTACAATTCGTTGCAGTACTTATATCTCTAGTACCTTCCTCAGTATCCGTGCAGTTCCCAGTAGTGCTGTGGTCTGTACGGTCTCAATCCTTCCCCTAACCCTGATCTCCTCCAGTCTCTCCCTCAGCGTTTTGGGGACAGTTCCTAGTGCGCCCACTATGACCGGTACTACCCTGGTTTTCATGTTCCACATTTTCCTTAACTCCCTTGCTAAGTCCTGGTATTTTTCCCTTTTTTCACCCTCCTTCTTTTTTACTCTATAGTCTGCAGGCACAGCAACGTCTATTATTTGGCAGGCCTTCCTTTTTTTGTCTACTATTACTAGGTCTGGTCTTCTTGCCTGGATGAGGTGGTCAGTTTGGATGTCAAAGTCCCACAGTAGTTTGTGGTTGTCATTCTCCAAAACTGCCTCTGGCTTGTGCTGATACCACTTTTCCACATGGTTGAATCCCATTTGTTTGCTTAGTTCCCAGTGTATCATCGTTGCTACTCTATCGTGTCTATGCTTATACTCCTTCTGGGCTACATTCACTAGTTATGTGGTTTACTGTCTCATCTCTTTCACCGCACATGCGGCATTTGCTGTTTGTCTGTGTTCTGTCGATTTTTGTTTTTATGTAGTTTGTCCTTATGCTTTTGTTTTGGACTGCCATGATGAGCGATTCTGTTTTATTATTATTATTATTATTTGCAATTTCACACCAGTTACCTGGTGGTAACCGCTAGTGGTTACCACTGGAGGTTGTGTCAGCAAGTTTCCTCAAGTCTCCAGCCCGCCTCTCCTCTTTATCATAGACCACAGCAATACCGTGGTTTACAGTTTCATACCAGTTGCCCGGTGGTCATCGCTGAAAGCTGAATGACAGTAAATCTCCTCAGGTCTTCAGCCTACATCTCATCTCTCCTTCGCCAATCACACCAGTGATGTGGTTCACATTTCCGCTTCCTTTTTCCTTCCTCTGTTAGACAACTGCTAAGATTTTGCGTCTTAGACCTTATATTTCTAGTACTTTTCTCAGTATCCGTACAGTTCCTAGCAGCACTGTACAGTCTCAATCCTTCCTTTTATCCAAAGCTCCTCTATTCTCACCCTAATTGTCTTCGGTACAATTCCTAGTGCGCCTATTATTACTGGTACTACCCTGACCGTTCAACATCTTCTTCAGTTCTCTAGCCAGGTATTTTCCCAGTTTTTCACTCTCCTTCCTCTTTACTCAATGGTCTGCCGGCACAGCCACGTCTATCATTTGGTAGGTTATCCTCTTTTTGTCTACGATTACCAGGTCCAGTCTTCTTGCTTAGATGAGGTTATCTGTTTGGATGTCAAAGTCCCGAAGTAATTTGTGGTTTCCATTCTTCTGGGCTGACACCGGTTTGTGCTGGTATATTATTATTAGTTTTAGTTATTCTGCATTTTATTTTTACATTTCTAACCTTATCCTACATACTCATTATTCAAGTCAAACCCACTTTGTCTCAATTTGATATTCATTCAACAATATTATCCCAATTTTTCCAACCCAGCAAAATCTCTCCTCCTCAACTCAAATTCTTTCTTAGAATAGTCAAACTATACCAACACCCTGACGACATCACCCTATGTATCATTTGCAACTCAAACCCAAACTACTTTCCATCATCTTTCCCACGCGGAACCCATTTAACACACTTCCCTACGCCAAGCCACTTTCAGTGGAACAGAAAATTCATTAAAAAATAACCATTATCTTAAAATGACAACAAAAATCTTGCAAAAACTGCACTTGCCGTATATAAAGAAAAGATGGAAACGGAAAAAAACTGTTGGCTGATGATCGCAAGGGTGTGAAACCGATCAGTAGCAACAAAGGTGTAAATATCAATTATTTATGTGATTATGTGTCTGTTTGTTTTCTAGCTTGTTTGTTCCAGCACAAACTTGTCTACAAACTTGAGAATCGATATCAGTACCACACTTTCTGAAGAGAAAAAAACCTTTTTGAAAAACACTTTTTTGAACTTTCTTCAGCCTTATTCGAACGAACTTATCAATGACAACCAGATTCTAGAGATAAAGATATTTCTAGATGTTTTTTTCTTCCCTTTTTTAAAATGTCTTCGGTGGAAATCGCCGGTGATGTCACAGATAGAATTTATTCTGACCATATTTATTCTTTGATGGCATTCTTTTTACATGAGTTCAAATTTTGACGCTACGGTTGGTAATTATAGACCGTGGTGGCGACTTCTGTGATGTTGATACAAATTGCATGTAAAACTCTATAGATTCTACTTTGTACGTTCTATAGATACAGAATTTCCCCTCTCTCTCTCTCTCTCTTTTCTCTAACTCTTTCATTCCTTCTTCATTTCTCTCTTCTTTTTTCTCCTTTTCCTTCCTCCCCTGCACACCAGCTGGCTTGCTATGCATAAGCTCGGCTTGTGGCGCTTGTTGGTTTTGTCGGTCTAAGCTAAAGAAAAGTATTTGCCGCTTCCATTACATAGAAATGGGTAATTTGTACTTTTCACGACGTAGAAAAGTGTTGTGAACTAAGAAATATCTACAAGCATTCAAAGCAAAATTAGGAATATGCTGCTTCTAGATTAGGCAGTGGTGGTGGTAAAATCAAGTTTGCTTGGCATGGTTTGAATTGTAAATAAGAAATCATTGATTTAAAAAAAATATATACATATACACCAACTGCGGGACCAATATAGCATAAACTTCCATTGTAAATTGAGCACACTTTTAAGAGGGAATTGTAAAAGAATATTCATATTATTCATTGAGAGGAGTGTGCGTGCTAAATTCCAAGTTTATACTATGAACGGTTAGGGCTGGGTGAAGTCCGGACTGATAGATAGATTGATAGATAGATAGATAGATATCAGAGCACCTGAATAACCTTAACCCAGCACCAGCTTTGCCCTGTTGTGGGTAGTGGTGATTAATAGATACACATTGCATTTTAGTTTTTGAAAAACTGCCAAAAAAACTCAAAATAGTTTTCTTCAGTTGTTGGCTGGCTGTGTATATATCTATGCATCCACGCACAGGCCCTACCAAAGAGCTATATGGCTGAAAATTTCAACATTCACTCTTTATGTCTACAAAAAAGTTTTCTCGAAAATGTCCCCCTACATGGGGCTTTAGAGGGAGGCGTCAATTTGCAGTGAAAGTTTTTGCTAAATCGATCCATTAAGTGCCAACATCGATGCTCGTTTTTTGAAAATTCAGACTTTCCTAGAGATCACTTCCCAATAAAAGGCAAGAAGAGTAATTTATTTGTTGATCACCTCTTTTTCAACTTTTTTCGTTGATCATCCAAATTTTCTTTTCTTTTTCGTCGTTCTTTTTCTTCACTTCTCCTTCCTTCCCCATGCACCAGCTGACCTGCTGCGCGCCAAGGCCACTTACAGCTCTTTTTGGTTTTCTTGACCTATACTAAAAGTATTCATCATAATCAGTCTCTTGAAGACTGTTGTTGGACACAGACCTTCCCCAGGATTCGCCACACTTCTCTATCATGGGCATCGCGGAGCCAGTGCTTTCTGAATTTGTCTAGCACGTCTCTCCATGTAATATTCTGCCGGCCTCAGTTGCACATGTGATCTCTGGGGATCCATGAAGTGAGTTTCGATGTCCATCCGTAGTCTGCCATTCTTGAGACATGGCCAGCCCATTGCCATTTGAGTTTTTAATGAATTCTATGATGTCCCTGACTCCTGTCTTCTCCCAGATGTATTGTGCTATCTTGTGATCTCCCATGTGAGGTTGAGCATAATCCTTTCATGTGTACGCTGCATGCTTCTCAGTTTTAGGGTCAGTCTCTTGGTTAGGTTCGATGTTTCAGCTCCATGGGTGACTATTGGAAGGATGCATTGGTTGTATACCCTTCTTTTTTTGATTAATGGGGTAATTTGAACATATCTATGTAATGGACTTTTTTTCGATGCGTAGAAAAGTTTTACACACAAAAATATAGATAGATACATTACGTTCTATGTAAGTGGATTTCAAAAATATTTCACTTTTTCTGCCTTGTTTATTCCATTGTTCTATCTATTATATCAACTTCATTGTTCCTTTCATGCTTTTCTCCTTTGGAAATCTATCAGGGCGAAATCTAAGAAGAGTCACGTGGTCTTCATACCGTTCTTTTGTGTTTGTTTCCCTGATACACTTTCTTCAGATTTTAATCTGTTTATGATGTGCAAACCCCATCTGCTCTCAGCAAAAACCCCAAAGACAATCAATTTTGGTCAAATGCCAAGAAAATATCTGAAATCTTCTTCGCCTAAAGATTTCTGTCTTATTCCCAGACTTCTTATTAAAGAAGATTTTCGCAAATATGACCCGAAAGATTTCCAAATAGACACGAATTATCTGTCGTGTCAATAGCGTTTTCGATGTCCGGTCAAATATTCAGCTCAAACAGAAGTATTGATCGATGTCTCTCCAGACACAAAAATCTTTCTTCCAAGCCCAATGTATCTCTAAAAAAGAATTACAACCACGACACCGCCTTTGAATGCATAGATAATACTAGCATTCATTTAATATCAAACCTGCATAGTTGCTCAAAGCGGAGAAACCTGGACCCTAACCGTAATTTCATTGCCACCATATTTTTCCATTTTCTGTGTAACCACCGTGTGTTTGTGTGTGTGTATGTATGCACTAAGCAAACACGCTAACTTGCAATTGTACGAAGTTGACATTCACCATTTATATTAGTCTGTGCATCAGGCACTGCAGTATCGAGTTGGAAGTTGTTTGGATATGCAGTCCTCGAGAAATCTAATTAAAATTAATAAATACTGATTATCGGTCTTTTATCTGAAATCATAGATCTAAATCTAGATTTAGAATAGGTGAATTAGCAATAGATTTAAATCTGGATTTGAAATATCTAGATTGGCAAAACTGAAGTGAAGTAATTGAAATACTTCGAAATTGCAGTTTCGTACAATGGACGGAAATCTATTTTGTACCACTACTCCACACACCTTGAAATTTGGCCCTTTCGAAACATGCACCTTTAGAACAGGCACCGTCCTAATATTTTTGTCTCTAAGAACTGCACTTGCTCGTTTCCGTTATAATAAGTGCATTTATCATTTTTATGTTATTATCTACAAAGCGGTATTGAAGTGAGTAAAAGTGATGAAACAAACGCCAGTCTTTATCTATAAAGGAGTGAAGCTTTACATAAAAGCTATTTCATGGTACATTGACCGCCGAACGAAAGACATGTAATCCCAATCAGTGGTCCAAGTAGATTGCCATGCTTATTTGATTTTGACGTTTTTCCAGCATCTGGACATCAGAAGATGAGGCTGACTAATGGAATTCGACAGACCATTCCTTGCAATGATTCTAAGTAAATAGTTGGTCACGGGCGTAGTAAAATACCAAAGGCAACGAGAAGCAAAGCAAAGATATCATTTATTACCTGTAAGAATGACTCTAATCAATGAATAATCTTCACCTTAACCCTAGACTATTTAATCTATCACCGCAAACCTCTGCATAATAGCTTTTTAAATAACACTAAAATTGCTTCTCGATGCTTCTCGTATTTTGCAGGGACTGACTTGGTCATTGCCTGATCCCTGAAAACATTCATCCTTTTCAAGGCCATCAACAGTGAACAATCGTTCATATTTACAATATATATATATATATATATATATATATATATATATATATATATATATATATATATATATACTAGCTGGGGTTATCAGCATTTTCGAGAAAAAATATAGAAATATAATGAAAATTACCAGAGTACACTCATTTGCAGCCCCTAGGATGCAATCATTCAGAAATCGACGAGCATAAAAATAAGCAAAGATAGACCCATTGTTTTATAGTACAATGAATGTTTCTATCTCAGCGTATTCTACACACACATTGCTGATTCCATTATCAACTTCGTTAACCATCACACCATCCGCATCTTCGATACTTTGATGCTTATAAATCCGCCGAAACAAAATCCTTGGGTCAATTCTTTTTTTATTGGCCATCAGAAGAAATTGATTAAAATGTTCGAAAGGCCGAACTGAAATTGGAATCACAACCATTTCAGAAAAAAAATACTCTCATGGGTATGAACACAAATTTTCCTGTTCTACTTTTTCGGTAAAATTTTAAATGGGACAATACCTTTCACGCGTGACGAAATAAAAGAAGAAAGTGAGAGCAAGACTTCACGGAAGAGTGATGCCATTCGTACCGTGTCAATATTAAAGGGCAAATCAGTCTGTTTTGCTTATTTATACATAAAATTCCCTAATTTTCGTCAGAACCTTACATAAACTAAGATTGTCTCTAAAAACTGAATGAAACTTAATTCATACATAGCTACGATGCAGGGGAGACGACTGAAAGATCTTTTTGATCTGGTCGAAACTTGAGCAATCCTCACGTGCTCTATAGCTAACATCCACGAGAAAATTTATTGAATCTAATTTAGGACTTTTGGAAATATTGTGTAGGAAAGGAGCTATGATTCAGGAGAGGTAATTGTAAAAAAATCTCTTGGATCCGTCACGAAATAAAATCATTTCTTTCGTAGAAAATTGAAAATTGAAATTTATTTGGAAATATTAGGAGAAACTGTGTGGACAGACGGACCAACATAGACTGAGAGACAAACAGACAGACATGAGTGAATGAATATACCTCTCCCAAGTTCGCAAGTTAATCTGCGAAGGCAAATCAATCTGTTTTACTCATTCAATCATGAAATCCCGAATTCTCGTCAGAGCCTGAAATTCCTATCGAAGCATTTTGTAATGAGTTTTGCAGGAGAGATTTTGTTTTTAATGTTGGCAATCTGAGATGAGCGATATTTTCGCTTTATTCCTTTGAAGAAACAGTTCCTCGCCCGATTTCTGCGACTTTTGGGTCCCACGTGGGATAAACTTCAACGAAAACTCTTTTACAGTTGAAGTCTTTATTTTGGCACTGCGAAATCATTTAGGTCAAGAATATGTCTTCGGACAAATTGCTGCTTCCTCATATCAACCACACACACACACACACACACATATATATATACAGTCATAAACTTTGCACTTTTGGCTGAAAATTTTTATGTTTTTGAGATGACGTGTTTTGTAACTACAAAATACAAGCGGTCCTCCAAATCATCTTACGATGTAATGTCGTGCAAGTCAAGTTACATTCCAATCGCTATTAATTTTTTGTTATACACTGAATATAAAATCTATAGCTGTTTTTCTTTTAAGAGGATTCCAATGTTGGACGTTAGATAATATGGCGGAGATCATTAGCTGTTTTACATTGGGCTTGTTTATATACATATATATATATATATATATATATATATATATATATATATATATATATATATATATATATATATGTATGTATATATTTAAATATACATCTGTTAGTGCATGTGTGTGTGTGTCGGTGTGTTTCTTCTGGTGCATTGAATCATTTATTCACACGCATACTCACACACATACATATTTTGACACACAGCAATTGGAAATCTAATTATACATATTGAGGCACATATCTTTATAATTTCATATCATAAATATTTCTTAGCATACATATCTTTATACACATGTAGTACTATTACATACATACATTCATATATATATATATATATATATATATACATATGTATATATATGTATATATATATATATATATATATATATATAAATTACAAAATATGCATACATTCATATATATATATATATATATATATATATATATATATATATATATATATATAAATAACAAAATACGCATACATTCATATACATATATATATATATATACATACATACATCTATATATATATATACATATATATATATATATATATACATATATATATATATACATATATAAATATATATATATATATATATATATATATATAAATATATATATATATATATATATATATATATATATATATATATATATATATATATATATATATATATATATATATATATATAATGTCTAGCTCAGTCTCTCTCTATCTATCACCGTTGAACTATTGTTAGTTTGCTGCCCGGCTATAATCAGCGCGAGACGAGATTGTTTATACTTTTTGAGACTTGTCAGGTAACTGTTACTTCTCTTTATTTGTGCAGATGAGCACACACACACACACACTCACTCGCTCATTCACACACACACACACACACACACACACACACACACACACATATATATCTAATGAAACTAATGTAAATAAAATCAATGAAAACTTGTTCCCTTTGCATATCAACATGTGAGGTCTCCAGAAGCACACCCGCAATCTTTATAACAGTCCTTAATAATATAAACAAGCAAAAGCTGTAAATGCAAAGTGGGATCACTTTAACATTCTACCCCCAACAGGGGCCATCTGAACATCCTCTCCCCTAGAAGGGCCAGCTGAACATCCTCTCCCCTAGAAGGGCCAGCTGAACATCCGACCCTCCAAGCTTTGCCAATAAAACATCCCCCTCCTTGATTCAAAGGAGCAGATGTATAATGTATAATCACAAACTATTGAGAAATTGAGAAACTATAGAGAAATGTAAGAAAATGAGGATTAATTTACGTTAGGATGTGTTAAGTGCATTGACAGAAAATCTGTTGGGTTATCCATTTCTTAATGATAT
>OY735213.1:942500-1022500 GCA_963457665.1 Thysanoteuthis rhombus
AAAGAACTGGGCCAAACAAATATTGATTGAAAAGACGTATAAATGCTGTCACTTGAAGTGAATTCTAATTTCGCTCTATTAATTACAAATATTTTTGATGGATACTATTTCTAAATATCAAATATCATTTGTAGGAGGAACTCTGTGCAGTGCGGCCAACTCAAGAATATTTTTGTCCTAGTTTTACGGTCAAAAAGCGCTAAAAAGCTCTAAAAAGGGCTAAATGAAAATTATTTCTAAAAAAGCTAGAAATTGCCAAAACAACAGTCGCATGTCTTTTCACTTAGACATTAAGTGGAAGTGACACAAGGGATTGCGTCAGGTATTTGAATCGTATTCCGTTTTAGGAGTCATCCTTACAACGAATGAAATATCGTTTTTTGAAGAATAAGACAAACCGTGAATATTTAAGCAAACTCTGACAAATTCAAATTAGCCTGGCTGCAGCGAGGTCAATACTCCACTCCTACTTCTAGTCCCAGTGAAGATGATGACAGCAACTTTTATATTAGATATGATGAAGAACAAAATTATAAAAAATATTTTTCTGCACAAATGTATTTATTTATTAGAATGAAATAAGCCCTTGCATATCTGTACGATAACTTTCTGTAGAGGTGCGAGACTTGTCGGTAACGCAGCCGGCTACCGATCACGTGGACCTGATTTCGAATCACAGTTGGGAAATGCTGATTTTATAAATATATTATTATCAAAACAATGAAATAAACCTATGCATATTTCTAGCATACATTTTAGCAGATATGTCGGGTTTTTAAATCCAGCCCACTCGTTAAAAAACTTGCCTACCAATCTGTTTATCACGGTTTGATATCTCAGAGGGGAATGTTCATTTCTGCTTCCATAATTTGGTGAAGATTGTTATTGTTCTTGTTGCCGTAAAAAATGTCAGCATTTTCGGTCTCTGATTTCCTTGTAATGATTACAATCACATCTAATGGATATAGTGGATTTTGCAAGTATTAAAACAGATCATCGTATGCTTAGATAAGTGAAAAATGTGATATTCGTTCGTGGATTCTTGTCAACTTGAGGAAAAGAGAAAATCAACTGATGCCCTTTAGCACTTGGCTCCCTGGGCAACTGCCTGCGTTGCCTGCACCTTAAGCCACTTCTACACTGATTGAATTCTGAGGTGGGGTCTTTCTCGCTGGACACACATGTGAACATAAATTGAAAGTATGCTGGTAACCATATGGCAATGGAGCTGCATGAGGGGCCGAATCGAATCCTGCTTAGGATCCTACAGAGGGTTGGGCTGGCTGCGGTGCGTTTGATCAGTGTCATTCATTTTATAAACTGTTGCCTTCGATGTTTTAGCAACACAAAGCGACTAAACTTTTAATCAAAGTAATTCATAGCTGCGGTACTGTTCGTTACTCTGTGAGAAATCCCAATGTCTGCAGTAAAGCGATCAGTCGTCACTCGATGATTCCGAGGACAACAGGCCTGATAAAGGGCACTGGTCATTGTCTTTGTGTTCAACAAACACATGTAAAGATGGGCACTCTCCTTGTTATAATAATGAATACGTTCTATTCATCAAACGATGATCTAAAATTTTGATGCTGTGTAGGAACTGTCACCTTTTTACCTGATTATTACGATATTTTTTTTATTCCCATGTATTTGTTTTCCTCAATGTAAAACCTAAATGAATAAATAAGTCTGTTTTTTTTTTTAGTTTTTTTTTTTTTTGGCAGCTTGTCTGGTCGAGGGTGATCAATCAAAATTATGGAGTAAGGGATGATCAGTGAATAAATTACATCTCTCGCCTTTCCGGGTCACTAAGAAATTCGGATTTTCATAAAAGCAGATACAAACTACCGACCAATTTAGCATAAACTTACATTGTTAGTTGAACCCCCTTCTAAAAACCTATTTGGGGGAATTTCAAAAAAATTTTAAACAAAAAAGGTGTTTTCTGGAGTGAATGTTGGAATCTTTTGCCCTTTAGTTCCCTCAATACAGCTTGTACGCATGATTTATGCATGCATAGCCAGCCAGACTAACTTAAAAACTGAAGATACTGAGATCTTTGGTGATAATTTCGGTTGATGGTTTCTAATGATACTATACTTTGAATGGCACCAGAGTCCAGCTTGTCCGGCCACCAGAAACCCCCAGGACCGCCCCAGTCTCAGGGAGTTGGAAATTCGGTTGAGGTTTTAGTGAGAAGAGGTTCTTGAGAGAGGAAAAATAACTACGGAGAGAGAGAGAAGGGGGTGAAATTAAAAAAACAAAAAGAAATTGATAAAAGTAGTAGCGGGAGGAAGAGAAACGATAAGAGGAAGGGGTGATGAGGAAAGAAGAAAGAAAGACTGAATGAAGTGAAGGGAGAAGTAGAGAGAGGGGCAAGGAAGAAGAAGTGGATGCAGATAGAGAGGGGGAGATAGAGAAGGAAAGATAATTCGAACTCGAGGAAAAGGAAATGAGTGAAAGGAAAATTAATGGATTCTGAAAAGAAGGAGAACAAAGAAACGAATGAGGAAGTACTCAGAGAGTGCATAAGTCTGCTGAAGCCATTGTCACTAAAAACTATATGGCAACGATCCAGGGGAGGAGACTGTAAACGCTTCCAGGATGCGTCGATTCTTCCTCTGCTCAAGGGGACCCTTCCGAAAAATGTCATCGAAGTTCATTGGGAACTTATGGAGATATTGTGTGTGTGTGTGTGTGTGTGTGTGTGTGTGTGTGTGAGTGTGAGAGAGAGAAAGAGAGAGAAAGAGACTGACGGAAAAACAAATACGAGTAAATGCATACGACACAACTAACTTTAGCAATTTCAGAAAAATTGAATGATAATAAATTAAATAGACTGGAAAGCATTCTACCAATGCCATTGTTGGATGGGGTGTGATTGGGCATGGATCCGCCCCAAAATTTGATCTCTCCTTCCGTGGCCCATTTCCCACCTGAGAAAAACAGAAATATATCTCTCTATCAAAAAAAAAATCCTAGATTCACTCTAGAATTTAATCAACTCGTCCTTGATTCATTATCCACCTTTCCATAAGATTTAACTGATATCTTGTGGACAGACAGACAGACAAGATAGATAGGCAGACGGAAAGACGGACACGACCGAATACATACACGTCCCCAACTTCGTTAGTTGAGGTAATAAATATGTTGACAATAATTTCTTTTTGCCATTTTCCATCTTTTTCTCTTTTTGTCTCATCATCCTTCTTTGTTGATTGGTTTTTTTATTCCATAGAATTGTTGGGGGGCAGGGGGCACGGGGAATCAATCGTTGCCATGAAGGAATGTGACATTGATAGCAGTTAGGCGTGATGGAATTCTCTTGCAAAGCAGACCCGGTTGTCAGAGGGAAAAACTGACAGACGAGCGCTCGAAGAATGAATCTTTCGGTAGCATTCCGTTTAGCGGCGGAAGAAGGTGGGAAATCTGATCGGCCTGCAGTACAAACGCTGATGTAACAAGCATTTAAGACACCCTCCACCCTCAATTTACGAGCCCATACTTTCTTTCTCTCTTTCTTTCTCATTGTTTTCCTTCTTTCTCTCTTTCTTTTTCTTCCTTTCTTTCTTCATTTTTTCTCATCATTTTCTCTCTGTCTTTTTTCCTTTCTCATAATTTTCTTCCCTTCTTTGTCTTTCTTTTCTCTTTCTGTCTTCTTCCTTTCTTTCTTTTTTTTTTGCTTCCACACAAAATATCATTTCCCTCTCCCTTATCTTTTTCTGCTGTTCAATTCCACCCTTCTTATCGTCCTCTCTGTTATCTTCCTTGCATTTCATAATGCAGAGAAATGAAACTCCATTTTGTTCCGATACATCAGTTGAGCTTCCGCCGAAGCCAAAGGGAAAAAGCAAAGAAGTACTGCAAGAGGATATAATTGCAAGTCACAAAAAGAACTTTTCTATTGGCGCAACATAATCTTATCATATTGGAAACAAGACCAAACCTTTTGTATTACAAGTTTGTATCAAAAAAAAACCTTTAAAGTATTTAATCCGAACTGAACGTATCTATCTATCTATCTCTATATCTTCGTCCAGTTACATCTATCTAAGTTCAATCATATTGAAACACTGTTACCATCAAAGATGGCGACGGGATCTATTCTTTTTTCTTATATGTGCGTGTGTTTTGTGCTTGTGTGTTCCAGTGCTCCTGTCAATACCGTTTTGTCTATAGACTTGAAAATCGGCATCAGTACTCCCCTATAAACCCCCTGTAAAAATAATCTCTTTGATTTTTTGAAAAAAGCGTTTGTGACCTTTTGTAGGCCTTATTTTGACAGGTTATTCGTAACATACATATTCTCTAAAATCTAAATGTTTTTTTTTTTACTCTCGCTTGTGATGTCATTGATAAGATTTATTTTGACCATATTTATTCTTTGATGGAGCTTTTTGACTTGAAATTTTAACATTATGGTTTTTCAATTATTGACTTTGATAGCGAATCTATCTCTCCATCTCAGTTCAGTCACAACTATCTTTATTGGCATATATATATATATATATATATATATATATATATATATATATATATATATATATATTGTGTTATCCACAGACAGCTGTTTCGTAGTATGACAACTCTTCAGTGTGGCTATAGACAATCCATTATCCCCTCCAGTAACACGAGGTGGGATCGAAACCTTCGCTCCAGACCCTGGCATCTTAACTCTGTCCTATGCAGGACTGGACAGTCAGTAAGATTGAATTTAAGCGATATACTCACTCATCTCCGGATATATTTGATTTTCTATGAGATTATTTCTTTAGAAAAAAACCCCGCTAAAGTAGATCAAGTCGAAGAATCCATCATTCAAGTGCTGAGTAGCATAAGTAAAGATATCATCAAAATTGTTCCTTCAAAATGAAAGAGCCCATTGTTACGGAAAGAGAAACAGAAAAACACATCGTTCATTTGAGCACAAAAGAAGTGAATTATGTTTATCAAATTCGAAAAAGGTTAATTATGTTATTTATCTTCAGATCAGACCAGTCGGAAAATGCAGAGAAAAAAAAGATAACTGAAATATACTCTATATACCCGTGTATAGGTCGATCCTTGGTTTATGATCACGGAATTATCATTAATTTATGGTATGCTTTTTCGGAGCTAACGGTTGCTCCAAGTCCTCCCAGTATACTTGAATTTCAACCTTTTAATTCTATTACTTATGTATATATAAGTTGATCATCAATTTTTACCTTAAAATTTTGTCTTCAAAACTCGACCTATACACGAGTACGTACAGTAAGTTCTGTCAGAGGGGATTTCAGTCAGAAACTGTTCATATCCTAATCTGGTATATCTCTTTCTAAAAAAGCTGACAAAGTCTAGCTTGCTAGAATGAACCGATTGACCTCAGCTGTCACATTAGACGACAGAATTATTGAGAAAAAAACGTCTTCGTCTTAAGTATTTTCAAAAGTGTACGTTACTAATTTTAGATGTGTCCAAACCTTCCCTATTTGATCTGTCAGTCGGTCAGTCGGTCCGTCGGTCTGTCGGTCAGTCCGCCCTCAATATGTTTGAAATGGTAGAGATAATCATTTTAGCCCTACATTTTCACCGTGTTCATACTTAAAACTTAAAAAACTAAATCGGTTAATTTCCAAACGTTACGTCTGGTTTTAGAAAGAGGAGGTCAATTAACTATACAATTACAATGTGGAACGGTACCCTTACTTTATGGCTATTTGGAATTACATCATTCAGAGAATTATAACAATTCTCTGATCATGTCATAAAAATAAAGACAAATCAATCTGATTGACTAATTGAATTGTGGAAATGACAGATGGAATGTGGAAGCATCATTTGGCAAATTCCTATATGGTTGACTTCATTGCAATTAGTCCGGTGTTTCGATTTCAGCACTGAATTTAAACAGGTTGGGTAACCCCCCCCCCAAAAAAACCCCAGAAAGATGGAATGATGACATGTTGAAATCTTTTGCCATTAGTCAAACAAACGCCGTCAGGGTAGGATCGTTGCTTGTTCAATAAACAAGTTTTGTTTTTATTTGCTTATCAGAATATTTTACCCTTTATATTTAAATCAAAAGCATTGCACATGAAACTCAAACCTCGATTTTCCTTTCCATTGGGATTTTTGCTGATTCACCTCAGCCAACGATGTTGAGGGTGGCATAAGTACTCAATCGTGTATGTCATTCTGTCTGTCCACACGATGACTCTAAAATTTATTTATGAATTTTGATGACATTTGTGGAAGGGTGTGGTATGTGCCATGGGAGAATCAGTCAAATTTGGGGGCGAATCAAGCATTTCTTTTACAGTTACCTCCCCAGGACAATAGATATATCTGAAGTTATTTTCAGTCAATTTCTAGTTAATGTATGACTACGACAGAGGTATATGCTCTATGAATGCTTTCCAGTTTTGTTATGAAATCGATGTTAATATCAAGGATTCACTATTTGTGTGTGTGTTTGTTTGGGGGCAGGGGGCTTTTACGAAGTTTCAGGAGTCCCTTCTTTTCCTAAAAGCCATTTTTAAAACATAAGAATAAAAACGGTGAAGTTGAAACTGATGTTTCTCTCTTGAATTCTGTCCCCTTCGGCCACCCGTATAGGCAATTGTTCATCATCCTGTTCACTTAGAAAATACTTGTTAGTTTATTTCCGTCTTCATTGACATGAAGAGCCGATCTGAGGATTCAATCGGGACAAAAAGAAATGATCGATATACACCCCACCCACTCAGAAGATTGAGTAGGGGATGTGTCTCTGAAGTTTTCTACCCAGACAGCCAAAACTCTGAAAACGTGGAATCGATTTTGAGCTAAATACTCGATATATATTCTTTGGGCGTAAAAATTGAAGAAGTTGGTCTAATTCCGGAGATGGAATCAGCTGTCTTGGAGACTAAAAGCGGGATTTAGATATCGGTGTCGAGATTTAAACTTTTAAATAGAAAAGTAAAATCCATATAATCGAAAAAAGAACACACAAAAATCTTTTTAAAAAATAGGTCTGGTTAGTCACTCATAGGAACCGTCAGGTGATCAACATCTTTTGGCAGCATGCTGTTTTAAGGGGTTATCAATTGAAAAATTTGAAAAGAGGTGATCAAGGAATGAGTTACCTCTTGTTGGTCGGTGATCACTGAAAAAATTCAGAATTTTTAGAAAATAAACATGAATGCTGCCAGATATGAACTAAGGGACTAATTTAGTATAAACGTACATAGTAATTTGAAACCTATATAGTAAAAATCTACATGGTGGGGGGTTAAAAAACAATAATCGTTAAATGTTTGAATTTTCAGCTCTCTACCTCCATTGATGCGCGATACATTCATAGTCAGGCAGCTAGACCACCTTCGAAACTGAAAGAAATCTATATCTTTTTGATGACAATTCAGGGTTGGCAGTTTCTGAAATTGTTCCTCGTCTTTAATATCTTATTTATTATCAGAAGCTTTCGTCGTTCTATCTTCAAAATTCTTTCTGTCTGTTTTTCTTCTGGTAAGGGATAATCACTATGTATAAACGTTTCAGACATCATTCCACACCCTCCTCAGTTACGATACCCACCCGAAGAAAGTCTTAGGGTACAACAACCGAAACGTTGTGTTTAAAATTCTTTTTTCGAAAATTCAAAATTTGAGAAAAGGTACTTTCAGCAAACCAAATGTTGTTGAGGTGCAGAAAGATCGTGTTCTGACCGGGTAGTTTACGTTCCCAAGTTGATGTCTTTTAAAAATGTATCTATCGCATATATTATTTAGCATCAGAACCATTTCAACCGTTTAACCTTATGAAACAGCATATTAGGTCACTCTAGCTAGCAACTCAATCCCGTTAAAGAAACTACAAGTTAGTGAAACTGCTGCAGTGCATGAGGGACCCTATTCTCTACAAAGAGTCTACCGGAATAAATGAACCGAAAATTTACAAGTAATTCTAACAACTGCTTGAGATGAAATCTTTTTATTACATAATCATGTCAAGTCAAGTTCTTTAAAGATTGATTTTATGTCTATCTCCGGCATTAGGAATCGGATTGATTAAATATCATCCTTTGCTTTACCGAACGAACGCAGTTGGTTTTGTTAGAGAGAAATCAGTCGCCAAATAAATCTAGAGAGAGATTAATAATTTTGAACGGATTTCAATCTCTGAATAAGTACGTCATTACAAAGGCGTGCAGCTGTAGCTAGATAAATATTCAGAAACACACATTCACGAACGTAAACTCACACACTCACACACACACACACACACACACACACATATATATATATATATATATATATATATATATATATTTACATGCACAAAAACATATGTATGAAGGAAAAAATGAGAAAAACATTTACAGACTGAGATAGATTTGTACAGAGAGAGCGAGACAGAGAGAGAGAGAGAGAGAGAGAAATGAAAGAGAGAATCTGGGCTATATGGATAGACAAAATGACAGAAGTAGATGATCAAAGAAAGCCACATTCCTGTAATGGTGAGGGTCTTGACTGAATTTGATGGAATGTTGAATGCCGATGTCATGTTTAATCTGGTAACTGGAATATCTTTATAGATCGAGACATTGCGAACTTGTAAATAAATATTTGCTTTTTATGTCATCATTGCAGGGAGGATGAAAATTCAATTGACAATTAACAAACAAAAGACTAAAAAAATGTATGTATCTGCAGTAATTAATATAAGTCTGCTGCAGGACAAAGTATTTTCCTCTTCGTTCCATGACGACCTCAATTGCATGTATTATTGTCATACCTTTCTATATCATTCCCCCATTTTGTTTCTGGTCTTTTTTGGACCTTGTTTTCCTCTAGTTTCTCCCACAGAAACCTGACACTGTTGGCGAGATTAAAGAGAACATCATGAGGCAGCTGATGGCGACCCTGTAGGAGAACTTTGCAAACTATTTTTTAAAATGAAAGTTATGGGATAAGTGTGTGTAGTCCCAAGGGGAGTACGTTCAAGGTGACGAACGAAACGTTGTCCTAAGTAGGCGACATGTTTTATTAATATTAAATGGCTGGATACTTTTCGGACATAAATAGCATTTTATATTTCAGACAGGTGTACCCACGCTGCGAAAAATGACGATAGTTGTATTCTTGGTTTATTTTTCGTTTTTTTCTTATCCTTTTCGTCTTGACCGTTATATACTTCAATGTATTGCTCCCTGGCAGTGTTTATCAAGCCTTGCTGTGTATGGCTCAGTGCGGTAAAAATGGTCAAAACTTATAAACATAGATATCAAAGTGTGAATTTGAGCGGAAAAAAAAAGATAAAATGTTCAGACATAAAGACAACATAAAATATCACAGCTGCATCAAAATATTCATACATAAGTATGTGTGTGTGTGTATGTGTGTGTGTGTGTGTGTGTGCGTGTGTATACATATTTGTGTGTGCATAGGAAATTCAGTTCTTCGCTGTGACCCTGAGTTTCATGCCAGTGGTGCAATTGTCTGACTGTCTACTGGATGGAGAACTGAATCTCCGATGTATATCTATTTACATAATCTCTATCCCCGATACCGAGCACTCTTCAGGCATTGATAACCCAACCCTCAAAAACTAACAACTATATATATATATATATATATATATATATATATATATATATATATATATAAAGAGAGAGAGAGAGAGAGAGAGAGAGAGGGGGGGGACATAAATATCTATATATAAATATATATAGATAGAGAGACAGATCGATAGATAGATAGAGATGAGGAAGGAAATATGAAAAAAACATTAAATACGCCAGCAGTAAGTAATGACAATATTCTTCCAGTTTTTGCTGTCCAAAACGAACTTATTATCAGTGGAATCATTCGTCGATGGGCGCCGTTGTCAGGGCACTCAATCACGAATTTGGCGAAAGGGTGTCCATCACATTCATACGTTTCTTAAAATTCATATTTCGGCCGCTGGCTTCGAGGAGAGTTTTTATGAATATATATGGTTGGCATAAAGTCTTATGAATATACAGAGTGGACATAAAGTCTGGGCACATGAGTAATAACTATGTATCGTTAATAATAGAAAACCTATTGAAAAAGTCATTAAAAGTCATGCATTTTCGCCTCCATCTCCTGACGTTCTGTCCATCCTTTTGTTATGACACGGACGAAGTATAATGTTTGATAGTTGCCGTTGTTTGTAATTTTTTCCGCGTAGAGAACATTTCCGGGATGTGGTTGGCTTGAACGTTTCACTGAATCGATTACATTCAGGACCTCTGAGAGGGTGGGTCTAACTGGTACATGACACCAGTTCAAGTGAGACTTTAGATGGTTGAAGCAGGACCAAGATTGAAACGAAAGTCGATACCATATGGCCATTATTAAAATTGGTGGACTATCATTGACTGCCAAGAGAGTATGGCATCATCATCATCATCATCATCACCATCATCATCATCATCATCATCATCATCATTCCCCCAGGAACCGCCACACCGTACTACTATGGGCGTCGCAGAGCCAATACTTTCTGTATTTGTCTAGTTCGTCTCCCCATCTTGTATTCTGCTAGCCATGGACGGTTGCACATGTGATTTTCGAGGATCCATCTTGTGAGTCGTGATGTCCATCGGTTATCTGCCATATGAATAAAGGATAATGGTATTTTGCTGGTGGGGACAGCTTTGCACTACCTTCAAAAATTCCTTCCGGAGGCCCTGATTACATAAACTGATAGAACGCACTGTTGAGACGAGTACAACAATGTGAAACACCCATCTCATGATTTTAAATCTCATTCAACGTCGATGGCACAGAACGGCCACCGCCCACAAGGATTCAACTTTCACCTTCTTCTAAGCCCGCTGCTCAACCTTCCACAAAATGTTATTGAAATCCACAGAGAACTTTTGTCGAAATTCTTTGGCCATAGAGACAAATGCGAATCCATGTACTTTCAGATTCGTGGACAAAGGTAAAATTGAAATTCTCTGAGAACTTTGGAGAAATTGTGTGAACAGACAGATTTGAGTGGATAAACATACTCTTTACCACCTCCATAGCAAAGGTATATGATCAATACATGTAAACAATGAACGGTGGTGTTGGTTGAGGATTTAGACAATTGGAGAATTAGGGACATATAAATATGAATTACGAGCTGAATCTGTCAGATAAATTGTACCAGTTGCAACCATCAGCCCCTCTCTCTTCTTACCTACATATTGAACTACTTAACTCTTCTCTCCCTTCCTACCCTTTTATCAAACAGTACTCAATATACCATACAATCATTTTCGTACACCAAGTACAAATATTTCTGTCGGCATCCCCAATCTCTCAGAAGACGAAGGGACAGGCGGAGGGTTAGGTTTTGGAAGAACAATATGAAACTCCCGTCTAGTGATTGTAGACTTCGTTCAACGTCGATGGCACAGAAGGGCCTCCCTGCCAACAAGTATTCAACCGGCGTTGTTGTACTGAAGGACTCGGGGTGGGCAAAACGAACCAAGAAGCCCTATTTAACATTCACGGATCAGCGCGGACGAACTTGAATAGAGGCCAAAAATCGGCGGGTGCCCCACTCCCCTTGCATTAGCAACCAACAGCGAAGCGCGCAATGAAAACTGATCACCGTGCGGACAGGGAACCGAAGGGTGAATTAGCATTTTGTTAGAAACCGTAAAGCAAAACTGTCACCAAAACTGTCGAAACAGGTTTCATAGGTCGACCCGACTGAATGAGACAACAGATGAGGTATCAAATAGCTAAAGATCACAACACCTGTCACGTCTGTGGAAAGAAATGCAAGTCAACAGGAGGGCTGAAAAGGCAAGAACACATGGAAATTGCATACGGGGTACCCACACCATGAATTCTCTTGTGTGTCAATTTTGCGCCAGAAATTTTAAATCCCAAGCTAAGTTAAAAAGCCACATCCGTTTTTTGCATACTTGAGTGACTCTCTGGAGTGCCATCAGGTGATGGTTATACTCGAAAAAGAGGTAGCAGCCACCATGTATGTATGTATGAATGTATGTATCACGCGTATAAGGCCACACCAATGGGACAAGAAAAACTGATAATTTCAACATTTTCTAATCATTTTGTTGGCAAAGAACGTCTATTTCACGTCAGAAGTCAAATGCTCAAAATATTCGTTGTTCTACAGGTATTTTAGAAGTGCGATAGAGGACAAAGATTAGAATTTTATATTGGCTTTAATGCCTCAGTAGAAATGGGATTATTTTATAAATATGACGTAATTCATCCCTTGCCAATTTTCCAGTAACTCGGACCCCTGCAGATTTCTTCACTGATTTCTTCTTTTTATCAGTATTATTTTTTATTTATTAATTTTAAAAATAAGTTTTTAGTGGGGAGTCAGTTTACCGTACAAGTTTATGCTAAATTGGTCCCTGGTTTGAGCCTGTTTTTTTTTTTTTAATTCTGAATTTTTAGTGAATACCCGACAAAAAAAAGCGAGAGCAATAACATATTCTTGATCACCCTTTTTTCCGTTTTTTTCATTGAGCAACCCTAACCTATGCCGGACAAATGATGGTTTCTATTTAGTGACTAACCTGACATGTTTTGTTTTTTTTTTTGTTATTTTTTTTTTCAACCAGGTGGACTAAAGGCATTTGCAGACCCTACTGACAGATTTTTTTCCAGGTGGTTAGTCTTGGGTTGATGACCCCGAATTCCAGTATTTGCTGAGTCAGTACTTTTTATACTAAATTTCGTTTATAACGTGACCATCTGCACTCGAGTGCAGGGTAGTTATTACCAAGCTTATATTGCTAAGCATTGCTACCATCGTAGGTTCAATCCTCACAGAGTCCACGATATTTATTTCCTTTGGCCAGACCAATCAAAGATCCGTAATATATATATATATATATATATATATATATATATATATATATATATATATATATATACATATATATATATATAATTGTTTCATGTTACTTTACTAGACTTAATGATAATCCTTGTCTTACGAATGTATGATATGTCAAATAAATGGCTTTTAACTTCATTATTTTGTTAGTATCTGATCATTACGTCGCATACATACACAGTTTGGGGCCTTTGTATGACTTTTTGTAGCCTATCTATGCTCTTTAAATGCCATATTTTATTCATGTAAAACCAAATCAAGGGCTATTAACTTCATTATTGCTCTAATATCAGATCAATACTTTGTATACAGATACCTTTTGGTGCCTTTCTATGACTTTTTGAGCGCTGTGTTTTACTACCATACTTCACATCCGTACGATCAAATTAAAAGCTTACAACTTCATTATTGTGTTAATATCTGACCCATTGGTCGTAAATTCATACTTTTTAGAGCCTTCGTATGACTTTTAAGGGCTGTATTTGACTAACATATTTTACATCCGTAAGACGAAGAATTACCATCACCTCAAATTTACGGCGCTTATAATACTATAGACCCATCTAATTTCAGTTATAATTTTGCAGCTACCGGTAAGGAGAGAATTAGAAAAGACTGACACGCTTAGTCCGTGAACTATGAAGCTGCTGGTTAAGGTTTCAATCAATGCATAGTTAGTGATCTGCCGGGTGGTCGTGAGTTCAAACCTTGTGGCTGGTAGCGCAGATAGGTAACATACTTCAGTTCAATGGGAAGGGCAGACATACGACATTACTGGGACAGATTAATAGCAACAACTATCAGATACGAGATTTTCTCTGGGTAGTGGAATGAGAACAATCTACTCAGAAGAATGTCCACTACGATGGACAACTGGAGAAGGCCGGAGGGTACAAACACCGAAACGCTGTGACTATAAAAAACAGGTTGAGGTTACTACTTCGAATAAATCAGTATATATCAAATTCAATTCGTAATGATAGCAGGTTTGGTTAGTCACTCCATATTTTTTTGGTGGGTGAGGTATCTAATGAAAAAAATAGAAAAGGGGGATAAATGAATAAGTTACTTATCTCGCCTTTAGTTGGTTGGTGATCACTAGAAAAGTCCTGATAAAAAAAAAACAAACAAAGGTGAATGTTGCTGGACACAAACTGAGAAATCAAAATTAAAGATTTAAAAAAAATCTTTTTCGAGATATGATAGGGAATGTATGCTTAGATTTTTTGTCCTCTAGATCAGTTGGTGCGGCCTGTAAGCGTGACACGTACAGAGCCAGCCAACCAGTCAGCTAACCAGTCAGCTAACCAGCCAGCCAACCAGCCAGATCGACTCAAAAACCTGGGAAACCAATGTTTGTGGTGACTGTTTTCGTTGACAATTTCTACTATTAGTGATGTGAGATTAAATTCTAGTAGAATGGAGAATTGGGGGATGATAATAGACCAATCACATGCCTACCACTGCTGTGGAAAATTTTAACCGTATAAGTAAGATAGAATATATATTTACATGGAAAGAAGAGGGATATTATCAGAAGAACAGAAAGGATGCAGAAAAGGAACCCTAGGGGCCAATGACTTGCTTTAACCTGACCAGATGATCCTCAAAGAAGTAAAAAAAGGAGGGACTATTTGTTGCAATGGGATGTATCGACTATGAAAATAAGCATACGACATGATTCCTGATACCTAGATACTCGAATGCCACAGGATATTCGAGATCAGCGAATCGGGGGTGAGATTCACAGCCAACTCCACCGATACAAAATGAAAAGTCAATCACCTCGTGTACATGAACGACATAAAACTATTTGCATAGAACAGGGAAGAACTCAAAACGTCGTTCAACAAAGTGGAAGAATACAATTCACAGAAAGAAATGAAAATAGAATACCTTAGTAGGAAGACAAAAATATAGGAAACCAAGCTAGATATTGGAAATCTGATAAAAGGAATGAACATATGGGCAATGTCGGTGGTAGGATACACGGGTTCATTTCTTGGGACAGCAAACGAGGGAGCTCATGACGATGCACAAGGCTTTACTCATCAGAGATGACACAAATGAACTGCATGTGACGAGGAAAGGAGAAAACTGGATTAGAAAAGTATGGGTAAGCAGATATTGAAGACATTATCAAAAGTATCCAAAGCAGTGAAACAAACAAATAAGTTGCAAACAAAGGAATAGCTCTGCAAACAACAAAGAAGGAAAATGGGAACAGAAAAAATACCCAGAGAATTCGAAAAGACAGACACAAAATGTCTCAGACCAGAGGTTGTTGACATAGCTACACAAAGGAAACTTGTAGAGAGAAACGGAATCGGTAATCATATCAGCACAAAACGATTGTATCAGGACAAACTTATTCGTAGCGAAAATTGACAGAACCCAAACAAATAGAAAGTGCCGTCAATGTAGAGAAATGGATATGACCGTAAACTACATAACCAGAGAATGTAGTCAACTAGCCCAGAAAGTGCATAAAAACAGATGCTCCAACAGTGATACACTGGGAACTGGGCAAACGAATGGGATCATACAGACAAATGGTATCAGCACAAATCGGAGAGAAATTCGGATATTAGGAGCCGCTAGGACTTTGACATGCAAGCCAACCACTCTATCCGAGCAAGAGGACCAAACCTGGTGAACGTATACAAAGGAAGGAGAACCAGACAAATAATAGAATGGGCTGAGTCTGTGGATAACAGAGTAAATACGAAAGAGAGTGAATAGTTAGGGAAATACAAAGATTTGGCAAGTGAACCTAAGAAAGTGTGGAACATGTAAGTCGAGGTAGTACCAGTGATAATAGGTGCACTCAAAAGGCTCGAGACTTGAGGAGACATGCTGTCACAAAGTTTTCAGCGGTGACCACCTGGCAACTAGTGTGAAAATGCAAATAATACTAATAAAAAGAAGAAATTAGTGAAGAAATCTGCAGGGGTCCGAGTTACTGGAAAATTGGCAAGGGGTGAATTACGTGATGTTTGTAAAATAATCCCATTTCTACTGAGGCATTAAAGCCATTATAAAATTCTAATCTTTGTCCTCTATCGCACTTCTAAAATACCTGCAGAACGATGAATATTTTGAGCATTTGACTTCTGACGTGAATTTGCCTTTTGAACAGCATCGGTAGGGGCTATTGCCCAATCACTTGTTTGCTGGAGGCCCAACTGGCATCTTCAATTTAGTTGGGAGAAGTTCGTCAAAGAAAATATTGCTTTTGTACTACAATATGGTCTTCATTGAAATAGGGACCCGAGGGATACTGAAAGACAACAACCAGTTTCAACATCGTCATGTTGGAACTCTCGACAAACATTGATTCTATTTAACGTTCAAGTTGTTGGGGACTATAAGCGAAAAGCACATTTCGTCGTTGTCTTGTGTGATACTGAGGTGCAGATGGACTAACGATTATCGCTATGTAGAATGGAATCGGTGAACAATTTGTGGTTGTCTTATGCGGCAGATGCTGACCTCCCCCACCTATCAACATGCTTATTGTCAATTTCCTGCGGAGTTTTTACTTTATTTTCCCAACCTAACAACAATTACAATTTCAGACTGCCAGGAAGACTTTAGAAGTGAAATGTTCAAAATGGTGGATAGAGAGAGGAGGAGAAAGAGAGAAATAGTTTCTATTCCCACGTCATCTATCAACGGGAGGGAGAAAGAAAGAAAGAAAGAAAGAAAGAAAGAAAGAAAGAAAGAAAGAAAGAAAGAAAGAAAGAAAGAAAGAAAGAAAGAAGGAAAAAAAGAAAGAAAGAGGAAAAGAAAAAAGGAAGAGATAAAGAAAGATAAAGAAAGAGATCAGGGAAAAGAGAGATAAATAGAGAGAGAGTGTGGGAATAAGAAAGAAAGAAAGAAAGGAAGAAAAAAGAAAGGAAGAAAAAAGAAAGGAAGAAAGAAAGAAAGAAGGAAAAAAAGAAAGAAAGAGGAAAAGAAAAAAGGAAGAGATAAAGAAAGATAAAGAAAGAGATCAAGGAAAAGAGAGATAAATACAGAGAGAGGGGGGGAATAAGAAAGAAAGAAAGAGATGAAAAAGAAAAGAAGTGAAAGTGGGAAGCTATTAACGTTAACGTATTTAGTTAATATCTGAATAAGCTAAAATCACATCCAAAATATCTAACTTTTCATGCCCTTCATCTATGTGTAGATACTATTCTATTAAGTCCTATTCCATGGCAAAATCTTCAGATCTTTTTCAGTTGAAGGAATTTTTTTTACAAAAGTTGATATATCTTCAAAACTTATAAGCTTATGTCAGAGTAGAATTTGGCCCTTAAGCAGCTCCTCTTGTTTTCCCCAGTTTCGCCGGAAGATTAACTTGTGGTCCTATTCAGAGCACGATAAGAGACAGAGTTGCAAAATGCCAAATTCCTTGTCATACATACATTCTGGTGTTACTCGAAACAAAATCACCAGGAGGTGCAGAGTGGCCGAACAGTTGACAGCACTGCAAATCGAATTGGCGATCCGAAATCGAATTCAAAGCCTGACTTAGATGGTGTGTATTCACGTCAAACTAATGCCCTTAAGAAATGTATGAATCTATCTCTTGTACCAATACCTCTGCCCTAACTATTGGTAAATAATGGTGCAGACTGGGATCTCTAGCTATGGTTGACAATCATTCCAGCAACGGTAAACTGTAGTTCCAAACTGACTTGGAGAGGGATGCCTTCTTTGAATCAGTGCATTTCAGGGCTAACTTAATTTAAATTATCTGGCTACATTAAACCATTTGGAAGGAGAAAATGGACAGACTCACAAACACACTCAAATATGTATCAAATTAGATAGATAGATAGATAGATAGATAGATAGATAGATAGATAGATGGATAGATAGATAGATAGGAACAGTTTGAAAGATAGATAGATAGATAGATAGATAGATAGATAGATAGATAGATAGATAGGAACAGTTTGAAAGATAGATAGATAGATAGATAGATAGGAACAGACTGAGATCGATAGATAGATAGATAGATAGATAGATAGATAGATAGGAACAGTTTGAAAGATAGATAGATAGATAGATAGATAGATAGATAGATCGATAGACAGATAGATAGATAGATAGATAGATAGATCGATAGACAGATAGATAGATAGATAGATAGATATGAACAGTTTGAAAGATAGATAGATAGATAGATAGATCGATAGACAGATAGATAGATAGATAGATAGGAACAGTTTGAAAGATAGATAGATAGATAGATAGATCGATAGACAGATAGATAGATAGATAGATAGATAGATAGATAGGAACAGTTTGAAAAATAGATAGATAGATAGATAGATAGATAGATAGATAGAAATCAGGTAATTATTTCCGGAGTTAGCGTGAACGTAGACGCAACACTTACGATAAAGTTCCAAACCAACCAGATTTATTTTCAAGATCTATTAGATTTTAGAGGTTCCTTAATTCAATATCACTGATTACAATGCATTGTTCAAGAATATTAAAGCCACGAACTTTCTCAAATATCTATTAGATAATTGACTTGATATTTTACATATTGATAGAGATTCGTAGAAATAACTGCAGTAGATCATTTGTTAGCAGATTAGTCTCGCAGACGATATAAAAAGATATCAGTATTCGCGAGTGCATCGGAGTGGCAGGACTGTTAACGGAATGGAAATGGAATTTGTTAACCTTGTTCTAATTCCGTCCAATGCAATTAGAGGTGTTCTCACTGGCGCCCACGGGAAATGCTTGAATCCATCTCTTTTTCCTCGAGTTATGTGTTAAGATGGTAGGACAGATATACCCTTCATTCCTTGTCAACGCATCTATGTGAAGAGCTACAACTTGACATCCGCCTTGGCACTCTCGGCGCTCCGAGCAACCAAAGAAGAGCCTCAAGCCTGAAGAACGGACTCGGTGTGTGCGAGTTGACCTCAATGGGGAAAAGAGAGTCCTTGTTTGATCCTCTCATGTCATCATCATCATCATCATCATCTGCCGTAATAAATCCACTGCTGGACGGAGGCCTTTCCCATCTCCTTCCATGGTGGACGTGATTGTACAAATCTCTGCCCTGTCTTTCTGGCAATCTTTTCTGCCTTATTTCTCCATCTTGTGTCAGGTCTTTTCCTGTTGCATTTACTGTTTTTGTCGGTTAGTCTTCCCTCTATCTTTTGTCTCTTTATTTCGTTATGTATTCAACCGTTTGTTTTTTTGGCCTATTTACATGTACGATATTCTGTACCCTGGCCAATCCACGTTGATCTTTTGCTATCGCGAAGAGTAATTCTCAACATCACTCTTTCCATTGCCCTCCGCACTATTTTGATTTTCTTTTTAAGTTTCCAGGTTTTGCATGTCATAGCTGGAATCATGCTCTGATCGTATACTTGATGTTTTAAGCACATCGGCAATTTGCTCTGCAGTATGTCTCTATTCATAACAAATGCTTTCCGTTAAACCATTATTCACTGCCTTATTCCATTTCATGGTCCATTTGTAGCTTTATCGTCAGACATGGGTGAATGTATTCCTTATTGTAAGTATAACCGAGAAATCAAAAGTACAAATTGCAACCAAAGGTTTCATATTTTCACGATCATCAGGCAATACAACACTCAAGGGAATCTCAGCCTCAAATGCAGAATTAGACGATGGTACATAGAGAGTACAGAACATGAAACGAAACCCGGGGCACATTAAAAACTACCCCAGATATTGAGCACTCTTTTTATAGATACCGCAACCTTTGAACGCAGTAATCATAATTATATATATATATATATATATATATATATATATATATATATATATATATATATATATATATATATATATATATATATATATATATAGCAGAGTATTTATTCATAATAATCGCAAGTTCTCCATTACTGACGATTTCAGGGGAAACATTCAGTAATATTTGGTTTCGTCTGTCTTAATCAACGTCTGCAAAGATTTGTAAACACAGATAGATTCATCTAATAGGAACAACGGTTATTAGGACCGGCTGCACAATCAAACGTGTGTGATTATCACTAATTTACTTTGTTTATTGTGATCAATGCACCCTTCATTTGTAGGAGTGCTACCCAATTAATTTTTTAAAAAAATATAAAATCTAATAGGATTATCAAAAATATATTTTCCAGTTCTCCGGACAACTATTTTTCAAATACTTTTTTTCTTTGGGGCTCAATTTCCAAAAGTAATAAAAAGTAAAGAAGTAAAGAGACTTGATTTTTTGTGTTTTTCATATAAGATTTCCCTTCGAAAAAGATCTTGAGTGTTTTGTGAATAAAAAAAAAATGATTTTGTTCGGTTAATCTGACCAGCCGATTATTGAGTCCAAAATTGTTGGTCCTGGATCCCTGCTATATCGGTTATGTTGGTAATGAAAGGTTTAGGAACCGCTGCAGCAAGTTTTTCATTTCTTGTATTCGATTACAAAGTGAAAAAATTAGAAAAATTTCTTCTTAAAAACTTGTTAGCAATAAACGTCTTCCAAAGAAAAATAAATGTCTCCTCAACATCATTCAACTGACTGAGAGAAAAGGAAAAACAGTCTGGTTAACCATTCATTAGAAACTGTTATGTTAACAACGTCTTTTGGCTGCATGCTGTGTTAGTGGATCAATGAATACGTTCCCTTTCTAGCCTTCTGTTGGATAGCGATCACTAAAAAGGGGTGTTTAATGAAAAAGTTACTTCTCTCATCTCTTGTCAGCTGATGATCATTTAAAAAGTCGAAATTTTTAAAAAACAAAAAAATGTGTGAATGCTGCAGGTCACAAACTAAGTAATCAATTTAACATACACTTGGATTGCAAATTGCACCCTACCCCCCACTAAAAAGCTTTATAGGGATGGAGATATTTTCAGTAAAGGAAAAAAAGTTTTTTTTTATACATGATAAGGAGTAAATTCTATTTTCTGCTCTTCAGCTCCATTGGTGCGACCTACACGCACGATACATACAAACTTAGCCAGCCAGCAAGACCAACTAAAAAACTGAAGAAATCCATGTTGACAGTTTTGGTGACAGCTTTGGTTGACGGTTTCGAAAAGTAAGAGAGTCTCTACAAATTCTAAGTGTTTCTTTTTTCTCTTCTGGAGTATGTATTCTTATTTAGTGGGAAAAAGAAGTTTAAACAATCTTTCAAAACTTAGAAAACTTCACCCTATTTTATCGATCACCGTGGCCAAGTGGTAGAGTGCATACCTCCGATATTTTAGACCATAGTTCAATCCACCAACGAGTCATACCAAATGATTTTTAAAAAGCACTCAGGACAAGGACTAAGATTAAGGTACATCTTCCCGGAGATAAACAATTAAATCACAGTTGGATACACCACTTCTCGTAAGATTATCGAAGTTGAGCAACGTTTAGCTTCGTCGGTACCTAGATGGGTGACCTTTAGGGAACACCAGAGGCCGTAGGCAGAACGAAGCTTCGGCCTGCCAAGCCAGAAGTGGGTCTTCCGAACGCTGGCCCCGTGTGTATATAACCCCGCGATACCGTAAGGCACATACCCTTATCTAGCCCTAATCAAGCAACAATTGACTAATAATAACACAGATTTCAGCGGTCAGGAAATGAGCACGGTGGAGACAGTACAAAGTATAGCGTTGCTGTGATAGGCGAGGATGATATGAGAGGAGGGTTGGAGACCTGAAGAGACACTGCGATAACCATCAAGCAACAGGTGTTGAACTGTAAACCACGGCACTGCTGTGGAGTGTGAAGAAAAGGACGGAAGACTCGCTGTTACCCAGTCTCTAGCGGCGACCAACAAGCAACTGGAGTGAAAATGCAAATGATAATAATATCTGTGTCTGACACTCTTATAGTATAGGTATCAGTCATCGACCCCTCTCCTTTCTTACCTTTTTATCAAACTACCTAAATTTCTTTTTCTCCATCCTCTCTTCCTACCTAAGTATTAAACTATTAAATTTTCTCTGCTATCAATGATAGTATCAGAGCCTGTTGTACGTTTATGATAACAATCAGTGAAGTGTCGGGTCTTGGACTATCAATGATAATAACAAAGTTGTGTGAATGATTTTTGTCTCACTCAATTATTCTGTTATTTATTTGTGTATTGTTGTTTTTCTCTTCAGCTAAATACACAGGATGAAGTAAAGGGCCAGATCTCTTAAGAGACAATTTCCAATGGAGTATTAAGTCCAGTGACAAAAGTCTTGGTTTCTGTCGCATTGTGGCAGATCCTGGCAGATCACAGGCCTGGTAGAGACCAGGACTACATACCAACAAGTTCTCATGACCAGCTTTACAGCAGGATGCAAGTCACCTGAAGGGATACCTCCATCCTAATCACACAGCTTATAGTGTACTCAATTAGCTGCTGAGTACTCAGGGGAATTGATCATATTAAAGAGTTTTTCCTAACTTCCCGCTCATATACCGTGAATCGAATCCTTTTGTGTGTGAGGCAGACGTGCTAACCATTACACTATTCGAGCGGGACCCAAATAGGGTTATTGTAAAAAAAATATTGCAGATAGGTATCGTCCCGTATAGGGGAAGAGAGTAATTTGTGAATGAGTGAGGGTAGTAAGTTGAAGACCGGGCAGGGTAGGGAGGGATATTTAAGGAGGTCTTAGACAAGTCACACAATGAAAGTACAATAGGTAGCTTGCATTTTTTTCGGTCTAAAAAGGAGCTGAAAAAGAGTAGAAAGCTATTCTTCAAGCAAGTGTTGTTCTCTGGAACATCCATAAACAAAGACATTTTTGTGATTTTTTTGAATTGATCGTTTAGATAAAAAAAAAGCTGTCTGTGGATATGAGAAGAATGATGTGACAATTGATGCAGTTCCTTCCAGACAGAAGGGAAATTAGACAATCAAAAAGGTTTGTTTTGAGATGTTTTTTTCTTCTTCCTTTCAACTTCATATTGTTTCGTCGGTTACAGAACGTTAAAAATGAAAGAAAAATAGGAGCCATGAGTTCAACGATGCATTTACCATCTGTGGTGGCAAAAAGAGGATGAAGAGTAGGAAGAAGAACAAGAAGGAAAAGAAGAAAAACTAAAAACAAAAAGAAGAGCAAAGAGTCGCTCTCTGGGTCAATTGATTTTCATACTTGTAAAATAGAGTGTCTTACCGCCATGTTACCAATGGATAGTAATTTATACAAAAGAAGAAATTCAACCTTGTAAAGACTTGTTTTTCAATTTACACGCAACTTGCGATATGGAAATATTCTGCGAGTATCATTTTCAATACAAATTTTTAGTCGGGTTTTCTTGGTTATTATAGGCTTTTTTCTAAATACAATGACGTGTCGGACATCTATTTTGATATAACCGCTGGTAAAGAAATAACCAGAAGGGACGTTCTTTTAATGACATCACACCTCGTCTGACATAATAGCAGCTGGTAAATAAAAAACACACACCCTTCCTCTTCTCGACCGACCGACTGAAAAGTGGCTAATTGAGATGCATTTGAACGCATTTGATAATCTTTCAATTATTCTCAGTGTTGGAGGTGAGAGATGCCACTCCGAGTTCTTGTCACCTCTGGACCTGTAGCAAAAAAAAAAAAGTCAAGCCGGAGTCGGAGGAGCGTGCAGATAACTGGTGATACGTAATATCCGAGCAAGGACGATTGGAGCCATAGCCAGCGTAAGGGCGATATTTGAATTTTTATTTGATTCGGTAATTAATACAACTCCAGCTTCTCTTCTCACTTCTGCTGTTTTTATTCTTTTCCATTCTCGTATTTTCTATTTTATTCAAGCACCCCTACCTCGCTGTTGTTGTTGTTGTTGTTGTTGTTGTTGTTGTTGTTCTTCTTCTTCTTCTTCTTCTTCTTCTTCTTCTTCTTCTTCTTCTTCTTCTTCTTCATTGGCATTCTTATTTCTTTCTTCCATTTTCTCCATTTTCTATTTCTTTATTTTTTCCTTTTACCTTCCCCTCTCTCTTTCTAGTTCCCTCTCCTTTCTTTCTTTCTTTCTTTCTTTCTTTCTTTCTTTCTTTCTTTCTTTCTGTTAACGTTTTACTTTTACTTTCTTTCTTTCTGTCACCCTTCTTTATCTTTCTTCCTCTCTCTCTCTCAGTTTCCTCCTCCTTCTTCACCTATTTCTTTCTGCCTTTGTTTCTTTCTTTCTTACTGTCACTTTTCTTTTTCTTTCTTCCTTCCTTTCTACCTGTTTCTTCTTTTCTTTCTTTCTTTCTTTCTTTCTTTCTTTCTATTTTCTGTTACCCTTCTCTTTCTTTCTATTTCCACTTTTCTTTCTAACCTTTATTTCATGTCGCTTTCATTTCTTTTTCTATCCCCCCCTTTACATATCCAGACCCCTTTGTCAGCCCCCCGCCCCCTGATCACAGACTTCAATTCATCTCTACCATTATCAATCATTGTGACAATCACCCGAATTTCGACTTGGAGCCTCACCAACCCTCATCATCCACAGCCCCCACCACCATACATTTACATCATTTCCCGCCACCGCCACTACCATTGCAGTCATCACCGTTTCATTTATTCGACCCTCTCCACCAGCCTATTCCTATCCTTTCCTCTGAAGCCGATAATTAATTAGAACCTAAGTTACGCCCTCTGCCAATCAAGCTAGTCTCTGATGATTTAATTCACATCTTTGTAAATATTGATCTTCCTCTTCTCACAAACTTGCCCGACATCAGATGACCTTTTGACCTCAGCTCGTGAAACCGGACTTGATCAGTTTTCGGGACCAAATATCGTAAGATTAGAAGACGTGCGGTTTGATCAGGGTCAGATTCATAAAGCAACTTGAATGAAGAATGACATACGAGCAAGCTGGTGGTCTGTAGCGCCCCTTTTTCCCAGACAAGCTAGGTTTTGGTGGTCTTTGACGCATAGTAGTATCTTACCTATTAAAAACCGTCACCAAAAATTACCAACATAAGATTCTTCAGTTTTCGAGTTGGTCTGGCTGGTTGGCTGGCTTTGTATCACGTATCCACCAATGAAACTAGAGGGTGAAAATTTCAATATTTACTTCCTGTTTTGCCTACATTTTTGGGTTCAATTTGCAATGTAAGTTTATGCCGAATTGACCCTTTAGTTTGTGTTCATCAGCATTCACACTTGTTTTGTTTTTTTTTTCTGAAAATTCCGACTATTTTTAGTGATAACTAGCCAACAAAAGGATAGGGAAGTACCTTAACTATTGTTCATCTGTTTTCCCAACTCAATTACTCTCCCCCAACACAGCACGCTGCCAAAAAAATTGCTCATGAGTGAGTTTCTATTGAGTGATTAACCATACCTGTTAATCAATTCAATTTTCACTCTGTAAAACATAAACAAACAGGTATGGTCAGTCACCCAAAAGTTTATTGCAATAATCAGTTTTAAAGAAAGATTTCCCCAATAGCATCAGAGTTTCAGATCTTCATTTGATTAATCCAACAGACTCAATACTACAACAAGGAGAGTTTTCACTCGCACAGCTGACAAATATTTTATATCTTAACACGTTTTTGTTACAAAAATTAAATGGACTCCGTTCTGTCTCAACAGACAATGCCCCTCCCCTCCGGGGGCACATGTCTTGGTGAAGTGTATTGAGATCCTCGAATACCAAGTTGTCAGAAACCCCTTTTCGGCCTTGTTAATGTAGTCCAGAGTAGAGCAAAGGAAGATTCGTTTGGCACCAGTTTGGCTGAAGGAGTTGCCGAAAGAACGTCAAAATGGACTCCATTCTTCGATCTTGAATCAGAGTTGATCTTTTCCTGGGCTGATTGCCTTTCAATGCCAGAGAGCTCTGCTATTTTACTCATAGTTAGGGTGTGAGGAAGTGATTGGTTCATGCCTTTCCGCAGGGCAATAGTACGAAGTGAATCCGATCGCCCATTCCCATGTCCATGCCATTCCCGACAAGGCCAATTGCACTTCTAGAAATTCAAGACATTTAACTTCAACAAAACACCAGAAGCATCATGTTACCTGACATAAATTCATATCTTAATCCTGTGATTGAATTCGATGAGATGGTTCATAAATTCTCATAAATTTACACACTGGCGCCTGACAGAAAGTAAACTAAGAGCTTAGAAAACCCTACTGCCTCAGACATATGACAGGTGTCCCAAGCAGTTGGCGCCCTGGACGACTGCCTGTGTTGCTTGTACCTTGAGCCAAACCTGCGAGCAACAACTTCTGAGAATAATGTGTTGAACATGCACAAATCCTAGTTATTTGTGAAGATTTGAAAGATGTTTATTTCCGCAGTGAATGGATTGTATTACAAGACTGGTTGCTGCAGGTTCGAACTCCACACCAACTTCTAACCCAACTGAAAATGGTTACTGCAACCTTTGCGTTGTAGATATATTGAAAGGAAAATTATCAAAAATATTTTTTTTGTGTGTAAATGATTTATACATCACAATCAATTGTTTTAATGACATCCCTGGTAGCACATTTATGATAAGTATATATATTTGTTTGTTCTTCTTGGCGAAATACATGATTTATTTTTTTATTGGGTGATAATCTGGCCTTGCCAGTTAGTTCAGTTTGAAAAAGGCCGGAATGTAACCAATAGAAAAATAAAAATAACTGATATAGTTTCCACCGAGAAGAGAGAACATATTTACACACACACACACACACACACACACACACACACATATATATATATATATATATATATATATATATATATATATATATATATATATTCGTTAATTAGAATGAAATAAACCCTTGCTTATTTGTGGCATAAACTATCATAGATATCTAAAATACGCCAATTTATCGGCAGTCAGTTAGTCGTGAGTTCATATTGCAGTAGAACAAATTGAATTTCACATATCAGTATACACTTCTAATTTTGGTGAGGATTGTTCTTCTTGTTGTCTTAGTAGAAAATAAAGTCAATTCCAATTTTGGAGTTTGGCAACTGGAAGAAAAACAGTGATTTCCCTGTGTCATTCATTGGTCAGATAAAAACTCAAATACGTTTAAAGACATCTTTGAACTTCCTAATCAAGATTTCTCGCCCTTCGTTTGTCCTTTTTGAAAATCTCTGGTTTATGTCTTAATACAACAGAGAAAAAATCTTTACATTACAAACTAGGAAGCAAAAACTGAAAGGCATTCAAAAAGCAAATACCTCTGCCATAAACTAACTAAAGACAGAATTGAATCAGTTCATAGATAGTTAGTGAAGGGAAGGTAACTCTGCAAGTTACTATTTTCCATAATTTTTTATTATTGTCTCTCAATCAAGAATATTTCATAGAACCACCGAAAATTTAATCAGTTTTTTCTTCAACCCATGACTCACCCTTTCACGAAATTTTTGAGAACTTTCGATCATATTCGGATAAACATGAATAAACACACATAGAAATATGGAAAAAATGAAAAAATAACTGTCAATTGAAAAAGAATTCTTGAATTCGCCCTCGAATTCAATCAAATTCTACTGAGCCCATGACACACTCTCTGACACAATGTTATTAAAATTCATTGAGATATTCTTCGGACAGACGGGCAGACAGGCATTTATGAATACATTCACTCGTGCTAACAAAGATAAGCAATATTTTGCACCGAATTTTTGCATGTTTTTTCAACATTAGAATTTGAGGTCTGGTGAATCTTTGGGGAGGTCTATCTCCAACAACGGACGCTACAAGGCTCTTGCTGCTGCTGCTGCTGCTGCTGATGATGATGATGATGATGACAGTGCGGAGTTATTAAATCTTTATAAACTGTTTGATAGACTCATGTTTTCTTCCTTTTAGCACAGAAATGAAAAGAAACCAAAAATATATACAATGGAATTTACCACAGAATCAATAAATAAGACTTTTCTTTATAAAGAATGAAACGAAATACATATCACTTATATATTAGACGAAAAACAGAATGATACATTTTTAAAGGTTAATTCATGATTGCTAGGGGTTATTCGAGGTTTTATTTATACAATTCTTTTATCTACTTAGAAAAAAATTAATTGTACTTCGGCCAAGAGGTTGGTCTTGATTCACTGGGCCCCCTGGGTCTGTGCCCGGATAATTACGTCAATTACGCGTTTCGAGACAAAAATAACTCAAGACAAGGCGAGAAAAAAGTCATCTAAGACGATTTTGAAACTCTTCCAGGTTTTCTGATTCTTTGAAAATAATTCTCAGAGAGAAATATTTATTTTGCCATTAATATTGCTCTTACCTTAATAGCCATTGATCGTAAGTAAAGGATTCACCGAAAGCAATCACTTTTATGAACGATCAAGAACGCCTTCGTCTCTGTGCTTAAACGATCGAAAAAGTAAAAAGGGTCTTTGTTTTCAACGATTCGGTCGACCGTTTTTGAATTTGTTTGTTTGTTCATTGGGGTTAATTATAGACTTGAATTACACACAATATATTCATTTTTGTCATTTTCATCTGTGCGTTCGTTTCTGTCTTTCATTTTCTCTTTCTTCCTTCGTCTCTTTTGTCTTTCTTTGTTTCTCTCATTCATTCTCTCCTTCTCTCTTCACACGACTCTCTTTTTTCTTTCCTTCCATTTTTCTCCCTTTCTTTTTTTTTCTTTCCTTCTATTTTTCTCCCTTTATTTCTTTTTGTCATTTTCCCCCTTTCTTTTCTTCTTTTTTCTCTTTTTCATTTCCTTTTCTTCCTTTCATTTTCATTCCTTTTTTTCTTTCTTCCTTCCTATCTTTCTTTCTTTTTTTCTTTTTTGTCTCATTTGCTTCTTGTCAATTCGCTTCCCTCGTTCCTTTTCGTTTCTTAGTTCTCATTTGATGGTTTATTTCTCTTTCTCTCTTCCTTCCTTCCTGTTTTCCTTCCTTTCTTTTTCGAGTTAATTAAAGACTTGAATTACCCAAAATATGATCTCTGCTGTTTGGCTATCAAAATAGTTTCAGTCTGTTCCACTGTTTTGCAAACCACCTTCCCCAACACCAAAAACTCCAAGGCCAAAAAAAAAAAAAGGAAAAGATTTTTAAAAAATGGACGCCAAAGTTCCAATTGGCAAAGACGGGAAGACGCGTAATTATCTCCCTTTGTTTATGGCTCTCAGCTTTTATCTTCTGTCAGTGTTTAATGTCGCTTTTCTTAATAAAAACCACCGAAGATAAGTATATAGATCAATAATTAAAGTATATTGCCACAGAATGAAAGGTTATTGATTCTAACGCTAGTGTATAGATCAATAACCCTTTCAAGTCTCCTGGGACATGAAAATTCCGAAGTTTCTACGACTGCTGATATACAGAGTGTCTAAATAAAAATGTTTAAAAAATGTTTGTTTACAAAGAATTAAACCCCTTGAAAATTTAGGCAGGGTAAGTCAGTACTTATTTTTTTCTGAAAAAAAACCAATATATATAGTTTACAAAACTTCACAGCTTCAAACATTAAATACCAAAAAAACTTTCAAAATTCTTTTGTGTCACTTCAGTCACCCAATTTTTCAATATCTCTAAATGCAATTCAAGCAATTTTTTACTGTGTTTTTTCCCCTGTTTCACACATATTCTGTTATTATGGTACAATGAGTGAATTTTCTTTTGTTGCGATCGTCAGCTGTTAACCATTTAACCGTTTCGGGGATCTAGAAAACGAAACAGTTATATCAATATGGCACCCCAGCTGTGTTGCATCTCCCTGCCAGCTATGGTTTCAATATATTGCTTATGTCATGCTTATAGTTTGTTTTGTATTGGGAGTTATCGTAATGTACTGTTTAGGGGAGTTATTTTGTACTACACATCATTTGATATTTTCTTTTGTGTGTGTGTGTGTGTGTGTGTGTGTGTGTGTGTGATAATTATAAAGTGCCGAATGAAAGATAGTTCCTACTCGAATGCCTTTATAACTATCACATTCTGTCGGACACTAACTGTCCACTCTTCTGATATACATACTGTCAGAATGAGAAATGCCCACTTATTTACATATGTAAATATTTATGCTTATCATCACAGGAAATATGTGCGCACTCTCGGTCCTGTAAACAGAAAACAAATCAACTGCATGATTCTGTCATAGGTCAACACCTATAAGATTTCTTTTCAAAATCTACCAGGATGTATGTGTTCCGAACAATATAGTAAATTATATTTTCCCGCTTTCACAACTGAAGACAATGACATTATCATAGTATAAAAACCATCGCAGAAAGTAGTTGGCATTACATGACCGAAGAGTAAATACTTGTAGGGGAGACTAATTGTATGGTTTTCATCCGTCCTTGTATAGATGTCTAATGGTACAATGGTATTGGTCCTTCTAAAATATAGAAAAAATATGATTCATTACAATATTGTACTTTTCAAAGATTAAATACACATTTGGACCTTTTTCGGTATTTTCATACCTTTGTAAAATCGAAGAATCGGGTACCTTCTTATTCTGAAAGAGTTTAAGCATATTGCTGCTGAGAGAAATGGTATTGAATATAGCTCTGGTTCTTGATTGGTGACATTATTGACTAAAAGTTGACTCCTTCCACGTAGCTTTGCTGCTAGGATTCAAGCTTAAGTCTGTCCGTCTGTCTGTCCCTCTCTCTGCAAACTATTGTGATGCACAAATATATGTACGGTTTCTTTATCTGCCTACCCGTCAGTGATAATAAGCCCTTAGTAGTCAAATGACACCACCTTTACACACGACAAGACACTCCCCAGATCTATCTCAAAACCCTTCAAGCACAAATATACGGAGGATAATAATTACAATGCAACACTTAGTAATAGACAGACAGAGAGAGAGAGAGAGAGAGATCATTCTGAAAAATTGGGAAACTTAAAACTTTTTGAAATATGCGAACAGACGGATAGATAAACACAAGGTGATACATATATTACTCCATTATCCCCCCCTCTTTATCTGTCTGTCCTTTTCCCTCTCTTTGTCTATCTCTATCAGACTGTCTGTATCTCTCTCTCTCTCTCTCTCTCTCTCTCTCTCTCTCTCTCTCTCTCTCTCTCTCTCTCTCTCTCTCTCTCTAAAGAAAGAGAGGATACTAAAATTAAGGCTCTAAATTTCCACCCCCCAATTGCAGTGCAAAATCACATACACTGGTTTAGTCGTAGAGGCGAACAGGCAACATCAAGTTGAAAGCTTCGAATTCCCAGGATCGGATTGTCCTACAAGACACATGACATAGAGGCTAAAAGCGTTGTTTACGTGTATCTAGTAACCCGTCCGACTGTTATAAGTTCGATACTCGAGAGGGGTTGTGCAAGAAAAGTCATATACTCTGGTTCAGTGGAAGACACAGACAAGGGAATCGACTGTTAGAAAAATGAACTGATACGATGTCCCTTGGCATGGACAGTAGAATGAGAACAATCTACCCCCATAGATTGAATCAAGAGCTGGGTTCGAAACTGCCAGGTTACCAGCCACAACAAATACCTGACGAAGGCCGGAGGGCGTAACAACCGAAACGCTGTGACTACTCTCCCTCTCTATATCAATCTATTTCTCACGACCGTCTCTCTTGCACACTTCCCCCTTCAGTGTTTATGTTTTCGTTTCCATTTTTCGGGATAAACACTCATCTCTCTCTCTCTCTCTCTCTCTCTCTCTCTCTCTCTCTCTATCTATCTATCTATCTATCTATCTATCTATCTATCTCCTCTCCTCTCTTCTCTCTGTCCGTTTCAAACAAGTACACAAAAGCTTTCTCATAACATCTCACTCACCACAATTGCATCTGGACAAATCTCAAAAATTTGACAAAATATTCAGAGTTATTCAGTCGTAGGCATATCCGCTTCACAGTGTTAGAGGACAAACTCTTCTGTCATGGGAGGAAGTTTATTTTCTTTGCATTCATAGAAAGACACCAAAATTCTGTTTTTCAACGAACAATCGAAATGATAACAACGTCCCCGTCAAAATAAAATGTCGCTCTTTATTTCCGCTGGAATTTGTGATGGAAGGAATGAACAAATAATCAGGAGTTTAATTTAGGAAACAAACATCCTGCGATCATATAAACGTATTTTATCTGTTTTGAAGACTAGAAGAATTGGAATAATGTCCAGACGATACCTTTCTTTTCGAAGATTCACATCTTTCTTCTCTGATCATTCTTTCCTTTTTTTTTCACTTTCATTTCTTTTTTTTTTTTTTTCATTTTCATTTCTGGCTTTCTTTCTTTCATTTCATCTTCTTTCTTTTTTTCCTTTCCATTTTTTTTCTTTCTTTCTGGATTTTTCTTTTCTTCTGTTTCGTTCGGTTTGGGTAATTTCTAAGCGAAGGGTCATTTCCAATTTTCTTTCACCCCAGTGGAGGGCCGAACAGTTTTGATGAAGGCTCGGTGCAAAAATCAGCTGGCTGGTGTACAACTTGTAACTTCGGTCTATCCAAGCGCAGATTGGTGTAATGAATATTATAACAAGCGATGCGTTGCCTACACTCAGTCGCTGAGCGACATCATTGGTTGAACTTGATGCCTTCCAGCTTGAGTTCGTCTCAGGCCAACGCTGACCGCTGGGTCTAGATTTAGAAAATTGAGTGCTTTGCTTACACGGTGTTTAACTCGCAGTTCGGTGCGTTGAGAGTTCACCAAGGTCAAAGAGACAATGACTTGGCAGCAGATTGAATATCTTTATTCTTATCTCTTAAACAAAAATGATCCAGTTCTGTTCATATATCTATATGTATACAAACACACGCACACACACACATATATATACATCTGTACATTTATTTATGCATACATATATACGTATATATATATATATATGTGTGTGTGTGTGTGTGTGTGTGTGTGTGTTTTTCTAAATATGTACATGCATGTACTTGCTTTCACATATATATACGCATACATGTTAATATATTTTTTCTCTTCATCTTCCAATTGTCGTTTTCACACACACACACACACACACACACACATATCTATATCTATATAAAATATATATGTATATACACGCACACATACCTATACACAGAAATATACAGGGACGTATAAGTATATCGATTTATGCATATGCATAACTATGTTCTTATACACACACACAAACACACACACACATATATATAACAATGCTTTATGTAAAATTGGCCGAACAAAATAATAAATAGTTTAAAAAAATGAAATTACCAATAATATATGGAATGTCTGCATATATATATATATATATATATATATATATATATATATATATATATATATATATATATATATATATATATATATATATATATATATAGTGTGTGTGTGAGTATGTGTGGTGTTGAAGAGATTATTTGTACTAAAATACCTGTGGTCTGTATATAGATATCTTTAAGCAATCAATCCTTGAAGTTACCAAATCAAGCAGATGATCGATCTATCCACATTTATTTTCGGTTTCATCAATAAAATAAATTTTGTACTTGTTGGCCTGGGAAATCGATTTCACATTTTTATGACTTCAATTTTTGAACTAAAATATACTTCATTTGCTGAGGACAAATGACTCACTATGAAATTTGGGGGGACTGACTCTAACTGCACTTCATCCAAGCCCCATAGCCATGTTCATCTTCGGTAGACGGATCCCTAACAATAATATCAGTGCATCCGATACTTTGTAATATTGGCATATTTCTCTAAAATTAAATGTCTGTCTTATATGTAACTTGTAGGTATATGAACATTAAACCATGAATACTTTCAAATATCAACTCTTTTAGCTTCTTTGGTAATAAAGGTTGGCACAAAAGTCATAAAAAGATTTAAAACAATCATTACATTTACTACTGAACAACCGTAGCCACAAAAGTGGATTCTATCTTTTTTTTTTCAAGTGCACGCGTTTGTTTGTTTGTTTCTGTGTTCCAGTATTCCAGCGCTCTTTGCCACCCCGCTTTGTTGACAGACTTGAATATTGGCATGAGTACTCCATTATTAGACCAACCCTAGAAATATAGCTTGAGTTTTGGAAAAAAAAAAAAGTTCTTTTTTCAACTTTTGGAAGCCTTATTTTGTGAGGTCTACCAACAACATCTAGATTCTCCAGTTTCTAGATGTTTTTTGTTTTTTTTAATTCTATTCTACATGTGGACTCTTCGAAATTTACCATGGGAGGTACACAACTGAGCTACGAACTAAAATGATCGAATTTTTCTTTGAATGCCTTTAACATTAAATGAACGAACATATTCTCGTTATCTGAATGTGCAGGCGCCTCCATATATGAGTTCATAATACGTAGTTTGTATGAATGCTTTCAAGAATTGGGCTTCATCAGCGATCAACAGCGAACAGGGAGACCACGTTCAGTCCAACGTGCTGATAATCTTATACCTGTGCAGTGAAGTGGATATCTTCTAAAATGATTTGCAGAATGTTATTGAAAGAACAAGAATACGTAAAGTTGAAAATCACGGGCAATTTAAAGAAAATAATTTCCATTCATAGGTTAATTAAATTCCCTTTGTTTATACATCTCATTTGTTGGAAACAGTTTTTAGAATTACTGAAAGATATCCGTATCTCGCATAAACCGTAGCCCGCGCGTGTGCCAGAACTAATCATTTAAAAGAATAGTTCGAACGCAAGTTCAAACGCAAGATTAGGACATTATTGGTGCAAAATGACAATGGGGACCCAAAAGGCACATTTTTGAATAGATGATGTCTTGTGGTGAACTCATGTCTTTCAAAATGTGACCAGAAGCGCCCGGATTCATACACACACAGACACACAGACAAACAAATAGAGAAAAATCCGTTGTCCCCTTGGCTGGTTGGTTGGTTGGGCGGGCCATTTGTGGGGCGACAGTGATTTGATATAAATGTTTTAAATCCCCTCGCAACTTTTGCGTAACACCCTGCATTTCTGTTAGCAAGACTACTGATGTTACAAACACCAGTAACACCACCACCTTAACTGAAACAGATGGAGAAGATCACATATCCAATGTGGCAGTACAGCCGGTTTCAATTTTTTCATAGACCTATACTGACCGAATTCTTTTTTTGTTTTTTCAAAATTTTGCAAGTTAAAATTGGGATGCATTTTTGAGGCCGGAGCGTCCTCGGCGTAGGGATACTTGGTACACTTACGCACACACATACAGTGGCAGTCACAAAAGGTTACTCCATGATTTTTTTTTTTGTTGATGCAACATTTAAATGAATATAATTCACTTTACCGTAATTGAAGAATCCTCTTATCACTAACAGAATTTCCACTTACCTGAAAAGAGAAAAAAGAGAAAATTGTCAGTAATCCACTCATGAAAAGTTGATTAAAAATCTTTATTGAATTTCATTTTTGTTGAATGAAATATTGAAAACGTCATCATCAATTTTTACTACTATTTTTTTCATCTTGATTTTGTTTTTTAGGAATTGTCAGCAAAAACTGTCAATTGTTTTTCTTTTTCAGTTTTCAAGTTTAGCAAGCCATGTATTTATTGCACGTTTACGCTGCTCTAGTAAATCTGGAGGACTGAAGTTCTAAATATTTATCACTTATTATGTCCTTTTCTAAATTCACACCCTAAATAGGTTTTGTGTGTGTGAGTGTGTGTATGTGTATGTGTGTGTGTATGGGTGTGTTTGTGCCAACGGGCGTTCAATTTGCAATATAAGTCTATGCGAAATTGGCCGCGTAGTTGTCAGATAGCATTCACGTTTGCTTTTTTTTTCTGAAAATTGGGACATTATTGATGATCACTGATCAACAAGAAGCAAGAGAAATAACTTATTCATTGATCAACTATCATTACAATTTCTTAATCGATTACCTCAACGGTATATTCTATCAAAAGATCAAAAGACATCGATCACGTGACAGTTTCTATTTAGTCACTTACAAGATCTGTTTTTCTTTCCCCTTTTTTTAATCCAACCTAAAAATTGAGATTAGGGGAAAAAGTAGTCAAGCACATTGACGTTGAAAAAGAGATGATTCGCTCAGTGCCTCTCATTCATCCTTTGCCAAATTTTATCAAAGAATGAAGACAAACTCTTTTCAATCAGGTTCCGTCAAATGAAGATCATTTTTATTTAAAGCCATGTTTTGTTTTTCTTTCCGTTCAGTCTAAGCGAAACAAGTGTCCGTGAAATATTGACCGCTTTTGAATCTGTATGACGTCAAACGGACAGTATTTAAAGTCAACTTCTGCGATCAGCGAACCAAGAAATCTCCAAGTAGACGAGGACAAAAACAGAACAAACAAAAAAATCATGAATCTGACGTTCATGTTCCATCAAGAATGGATTATAGTTGCCTTTTTGCAGAGGTCGCAGTCAACACATAACATACAGCAGATGCATCATACTTCAATTTTTAACTACATCGATAGTCTTTTCAAGCCATTAAAATCAATATATTTGAGTCGTTATCACTTTGTTTGTTTGTTGGTTGATTTCTGTCAGGGCGTAAGCAAGCATAGCGGATTCATTAGGTAAAAAATTTGCTGCTTGAGAATTTGGTGGAATTCGATAACAATTTAGTAATCGAGTCAGTAAGTAGTAGGTGCAGATCGATGAGTTACTACTGCTTGCTGCTTTAAACGTTTGCCCGCTTCGCTTTTGTTTATATCCTGTACGTCGTACTTCACAAAGCAACATGGAGGGAAACAGGATCCAGAGGATTGTTTTTCACTAATCTATCGTTTATCCGTGCATAACATTAATACTCCCATCATTTTTGACGGTTTCTATGCAAGTATAAAAAATAATACACCACTAAGTTAAAGGAAAAAAAAAGATATTCGATCATCCATGGTTATCGTTATCGTTGATATTTACTTAGTTAAGCACATCAAAAATGTTAGTATGATACCCAGTGATAACCGAACTATTCACACAAATGTTTCTCAAGCGTTTTAGCTGTGACCCTTGGTACACATTTTTTGTTGTTGTTGTTTTAGCCTGGGAACCCTCAGGGCGGAAACATAATTTCAGTGTGTTATCATTTCGTTCGATCCGATGGGTTTTACTGAATTTCATTTCGAACACATAGGTTGCTTGAATAATAAAGTACAAGTAATGAGCGTGAACGGGTAGGAGTTTTCAAATATTTATGGATGTCTCATTATTCACATCTACTTTTCTCTTCCTGAATCTCAGTAACGATTTATATTCCAAAATTGCGATTTCATTATAATAATATACGTCCAAAGAAAGTGCCCTCAATACGCAAGTCCCCATTGGACAAAAGTACAAGGAAAACCTGTGTAATAATTGCAGTGAAGTATAATGCCCGTAAAAATGTATCAATGTCAGTATTCAAGGAAAATGCAACTTTTTAATAAATCTATTTACATAACACAGGACAGAAGTATTTATTTACCAACTTCAAAGAAGTATGGAAATGTCACAAAGCGAAAAATATATTGGCATTGGATTTTTACTTTTAACATTTCTTATTTGATTTATTCACTTGCAAATCTCCATAAAAAGAATCACGAATACATCTGAATTTCAATGAGATGATCTCTTGATAAAATCAAAATACAGAATTATTTTCTGTGGAAAAGACCATAGTTTCGAATGTTGGTTGGGAAATATTTTCAATAACAAAATTGTTACCTTAAAATAGAAGAGTCAAGTGTTACGGAACAAAATCACACAGTCAATTATACAAGCAGATTGAATTAGCATAAGTTGGTATCAAGCTATCTATACTTTGAGATCAAATGAGGATCATACCCCTAACAACAAGGTACGTCCTTTTAATCATATATATATATATATATATATATATATATATATATATATATATATATATATACAATTAGAATCGAAACCACTAACAACAGCCAGCAAGATTAGATAAATGATCATACCTAAATGACGTACGGCCAGGTCATTTTTTTTCCATACTACCTACTCGTTAGACCCTGGGGAAGAAATCACAGATACATTTGGATTCCAATGGGTTTTATATATATATTTTTTTAAATGCTACTTTCGTTTACCCGGAAGATTTCATAGTTTCAAATAGTGGGTTATTTTATCTGCGAAATTGTTACTTTTGAGTGGGAGCATCCAGCTTTATGGACAGAAAACCGAGAAAATTGCACTATCAATTGTATAAGCAGATATCTAATTTTTATTTTTCTGCATCTCCTTCTCCTTCACAGATTATATTTACGTGTTTGTTCTATATAAAATCATAGAATATTATTTTGTTAAAAGTCCCATTTCAAGAATATTTGAGGCTTGAGTTAAAAGTATCAGTTCCTGGTTTTATTTTGACTTTTTTGGTATTAAATTTGCGGTTTGGTCGATGGATAAAAAAAGGCCACGCCTTTTTGTTTGATTAAAAAAATCTAGTTCAAGAAAATCCAAGAAGGGGCTGAAAGGCGTACTTGGTGTGTTTATTTGAAAAAGAAAAAGAGAGAAAGATAAAAGAAACCGAAAAATCTTCTTTGGTCTGTAAAAAGAATTATAGAATTGATATCGTCGGTGTTGCTGGGGACCGGAACGATTGATCTGGTTGAAGGAGGCGGTCTCCGAAGGGACTCGGGAGTTTTCAAATTAACCACTTTGACAGATTAGAATGCAGGGATACATGCCAGATTTAGGGCCCAAGCCTCAAAGGATATATATATATATATATATATATATATATATATATATATATATATATATATATATATATATGTATATATAGATAGATAGATAGATAGAGAGAGAGAGAGAGAGAGAGAGAGAGAGAGAGATGTTGAACAGACTGGGAAAAATATGAACGGGCTGAGATGAAGAGATAATTCTTAAATAATGTGGCAGTAAATTCTCTTAAAATTATCTGGAAAATATGAACCCCTCCCTTAAAAAGGTTGTAGCCTTTAGAGACACATCAGAGACTCAGAAAGAAACGATGAGCTTGATTACGATATCATATTTTCTAAACACGCGCATGCGCATGCACTGTGATGTGTGTTCGCATTCATATGGTATCGACTATCACAAATAACATAGGTGTACGCAGGGCACAAGGCATAGAGTGACGGTGGGCGCAGGGCACAAGGCATAGAGTGACGGTGGGCAAGCTCGCTAAGTTTTTAGTGAGTTCAATGCTCATTTAGAATTAGGTGAAACTTCTTTGAAACCAAACAAAATCTCAATTTCTCCTCGATGGAAAATAGACAAATTCTGTTACTTGATTTAATGTAATTTTGTCGTGGAAGTGTGCATATACTAGTTCATATGTTTATCTTAATGGAAGTGCATGACTACGAATGTGTATGTATCTATGAGTGTGTGTGTGTGCGTGTGTGTGACTTTTATTTTGGGTGAGAGGGAAGTTCTTATTCACCCCACCTCTATTTTCGAGTAGGAGTGCATATCTGGCAGTCAATAAATATGAGAACGTATGTGCCTTTTGATACAGGAATACAATACACGAATCAAGTACATAATTATATTCATATATACAGAGACAGACACATACACACACACCGATAATGCCTATCTCTCCTACGCTCTCTCGCACTCTCTCTCCTACGCTCTCTCGCACTCTCTCTCCTACGCTCTCTCTCTCTATATATGCATATGTAATAATATGTATCGTAAATAAGTACGATGTCACATAAACACGCATCTATAAAACTACATCCGTATTTACACTACCACATATAGTCATTTAAAAGTATACGCATGCCCCTGCATATATATATATATATATATATATATATATATATATATATATATATATATATATATAAAGAGAGAGAGAGAGATTGCCCATCATATCAAGATTCACGAGAAGCCAGAAGAAGATGTGTACCAGTTGCTCGTTGGGCTTATTTCAATTAAATCCAAGAGGCCCTCGGGCGCTAAACAGCGTGTGTCTGGGGCGTGTGTTGTTGACACCGTCTCGGATGTCATCGTGCCTTGCTACCCTTGAAGTCGCCGACACACCCACTTTGCCAAGGGTTGCATACTTGGCGTCTGTCTGTAAGTTGGAGGGAAGAAATCCAGGAAATTTCGGGCTTCTTCAAAAAGCCTGCGGTGGGTCGATACAAAACGCGGATCTTATCATAACTTTACGGAATGAAACCTAGCCTAAGCCTTTCGTGCAATCCTTTTAAAGGGAGAAAAGCCAGATAAGAGCTTTTTTTAAGGAAAAAAAAGACACAAATGAGACAGAAATTTGATACAAGGAATGTAGGAGCCAGCAGCCTTAAATTGAAGTCCGACTCTTTGGGAAGTAGCCCAATGGTTACTAGGAAAGTCTAGCAGTCTAAAAACGATGATTCTATCTCTTTGCATGACTAGTTGAACATATTGTCTACCTTTGTCATTGAGGTTGGCAAAGGTATATGTATTTACTCAAGGCTCTTCGTTTGTTTTCCATGAATTTCAGTGATATTTTCTGGAACACTAGACCATGGGCTAAGGAAGAACTGATTATTTATGAGGCAGATCCAGAAACCCTTTCGAATGAAGAGATAACCATCTATTTCTTCTTTTTACATTTACGTATTTACATATGTTTGTCCTCACAGTATCTCCGAAAGCTCTCAATGATTTTCAATTAAATTTGCTCGAAGATAAGACAATTGGCTCAGAAAGAATTGATTGAATTGGACCATGGATTCGGGGATTTTTTTAATTGGGTCCCAAAATTGAAAAAGATGACACTTAAAGTCTCCTCCATTGCACTATATAAAGTGACTTTCGTTCAGATTCAGTTTCTAGTTGTTGTATTTTTATGTTAATATGTGTAATGCAGAGGTGAATTACTTAAATCAAAGTCTAACTTTCCAAGAAATATTCTGATTTCTACTCTTTATCCTTGCTTGGATTTAACTAAATAGCAATTTTTTGATAGAGTAGCATTGAATTCACAATTCCGTTTTGGAGAGACGTACAATATCTAAATAAATCCTGTCTCTGAATAACTTCATTTACTTACCCTTACTATTTGACTGCAAATTCAGTAGATATGTCGACCTTTTCATATTCCATATGAATTTTAATTTATTTTTCATTTTCATGTACCGGAGAAATAAGTTCATTTCAACTTCAACCGAAAATTTGTCTCTTCAAAACTACACGTACTTCGTTGTACGATTGACGCTGTAATAAACTTATTTCTATACGTATATTTCAACATAAAAATAAATTGTAATTCAAGAGAAAAATGAAAGGTCGAATAAAAACTGAATAAGAAGTAAATCAATAAAATTACCTGCTGTTAGGATAAATTAGAAATATCTTACACTTTCCTATAACGGAAATTGCAAATTTAACATCGCTCTATTTGATCTACTTTAATCAAGACACGGATGTATCAATCAAACTTTAGTGCAGTTTAATCTTAGATCAAATGTAGAATCCAAATCCCTTCCACTGCATAAAAAGATAACATGAAGAAATAGTACCCAAAAATTCAATCAAAACTAGGATTGTGTGATTTAATAAGTGTAAAAAGGTGAAGACCAAAAGATGAATCTTCCGGAATGATGAAATTTAGCTCCAGGTGAACCGTTATAAGGGAAAAAAAAAGAAGAATCCAAGACATCATAAAATCCATTAGGAAACTCAAATGGCAATGGGTTTGTTCTGTTGCAAGAATGGCAGACAACCGATGGACATCACGACCCACAACATGGATCCTAAGAGATCAAATGCAGAACAAAATATGAGATGACGAGTCGAACTGGACAAGTTAAGAAAGTGTTCGCTCCATGACTCCCAACGAGAGAGAAATCTGGTGAGTCCCGGGGATGGTCAACGGCCAACCGCAGACGATAAAAGAATGATGATGATGATGATGATGATGATGATGGAACCGTTCTTCAACCAATTACAGCTCATCTATTCATTCATCATTCAGTTTATATTAGCAGAAGAACTGATATATTATTTGAAATACTGATTTGTACACCAATACCATTTTTTGTACCCTCAATTAAACCAAATTTAGTTCTTGGACCTCTCCCTTCTAAGCCTAATGGTTAAATGCGACTGCTTGTTTGATATATTGTTTACTTCTCTAACGAGGACTGGGTGTTTGGAATGAAGAAGAGACCGAATAATTAATTTCGAATTTAATACAACAATTTGTATGCAATTGCTAGGCATCTTAATACTGAGTGGTGACATCAAGTGGATTCACTCAATTTAGAGACAGGAATACCAAATTGAAAAACATCAGACTGACTACTGCAAGGCCAAACGTCAGTCCAACTTCTATTCTGACTAAGATTATTGCTGCAACTTATGTATTGTATCATAAAAGAATCATAAGAATGTTTTTTGTATACATTGATTGATTTATTTGAATGAAATAAGCCCGTTTGTATCTGTATAATAAATTTCCGTTAACATCTAAGACTGGTCAGTTTAGCTCAATCGATAAGCTAGCCCCTCTGACAAACAGTCGGTCGTGAGTTCAAATCATTGTAAGGGAACGTGGGTTTTAGAAATCGGTTTACACCTCAATTTTTGGTGAGGTTTGTTCTTTTTCTTGCTACGGTAGGAAAACAAAGTCAACTGGAAACTTTGCACTGGTGTTTGACAATAATCATTTTCTTTTACGTAATATATTGACCGTTACATTGTGTGTAAAATGTAAGCGTTTTAAATTATGTGTATTTTCGCGGGAATAATTGAAATCTTGAATTCAGGAACTGCTTGTAACTGACGGTGTATAAAATGATGGAACTCTTCTGTGGATGGAATACAAAAAATCCCTATTTGTTAAAAAAAAAACAACATTTTACCAGAAGTTAAATTCCTCTGATCCCTCAATGTCACTCATGAATTCAACAGTTAAATATACTTATACATACTGACCTTATTTCCAATTCATGCTGCTTACTCGATGATCATAACATGTAAAATTACGTAAGTGTCGCAAAAAAGAATTTAAAAAAGACTCAGAGAGTGCATATCTATGCCAAACCTGCACACTAACTAAAAACTGAATGGAAATAAAATATCAACAAAATAACATAAGTGTTTCAAATATTGAGTTACTTCCATTGAAATCTAAATTTAGCCTTCCTATTGACTGTTTGTTTTTAAGCCTCTTATTCTGTAATATGATAATGAAAAATGTCTCTCAATCGAAAACAAATTCCAGGATCAGCCTCCAAATTTAATCACTTCATCCGTATCCAATTTTCAACTAGAATTTCTTTGAAATTCTCATGGACATCACAGTCATTCAGTCTAGGGACATTGCTCGAAATTAACGTTTATAATTAATTCGTTGATAATCAGGTGAAATAAGTAATGTACTCGAAACCGTCAACCAAAACTGTAACCCCAACTATCAAAATAGGTTTCTTCAGTTTTCAAATTGGTCTGGCTGACTGATCACCTATGTGATTATGTATCGTGTAGGCATCACTAATGGGATTATCGGGCTAAATGCTTCCTCATTTACTCTTGATCATACCCAGATAAAACGTTATTATTACTTTACTTCACCCCTAAAAAGTTTTTAGTGGGGGTTCAATTTTCAATGTAAGTTAATGCCTAATTGATCACTATTGATATCCAGCAATATTCACGCTTATCTTTATTTTTTTCAATAAGACTTTTTTAGTGATCACGACCCAACAAAAGGCGAGAGAAATAACTTCTCATTTGATCCTACTTTTTTCCCAATTTTTCAATTGATCACCCCCAAATAGACATGGTTACGTGACAGTATCTATCGTGACTAACTAGACCTGTCATAATTTTGGTTGGAAGTAGTCATATCAAAAGCCTCTGAAATAGGGTGTTCAAAAAGAGATGCTTACAATGCTATTGGGATCTACTTCACATATAGTGGCTGTTTAGATAGGTTTATATCTGGACAACTGATATAAAACCACCTTATGAATAGATAAGCAGATTTGTCGACTCATGAAGAGCAGTTGGAAAAAAACTGCTGTCGGTGTAGGATATGCAACTAAGTAAAAAATATTCTTTGAAAATAAGTGTGGCCACCATGGAAGTCGCCTGAAGCATTTTGGGTCCATGAGTCGTATGGCTGGCAAAAAAGAACAGACAAACACACATCTGATTCGCCAAAGAGCTGAAGGAACAATCATCTAAAGCAGTCATTCTCAACCTTTTGAGCCAAGGCAGCCTTAAGAGCCATTCTCATTTTCTAGGGCCTGCTGTCAAATAGAGATACAAAACGATCTGATATACACATTCATTTGTCAGTATTTCAATCTATGGTACTTCAAAATATGTCAGCTCTCCGGCTGAGAATGTTTGGTTTTAAGTGACACGAAGCGACAAATAAAAATGTAAGCTTTTCGAGTCTGATATTCTGATGTATATTTGGAGGTAAGTGGGAGAAGAGTACCACCGCACTGCATTATAACAACGCTTAAAAACGTAGGAGACAGTGACATGATGAGGGGTTGTCTGTCCATCAACGGCGTCAGTCTGTTGTATCGAATTACAGGAATTATTGATATCGAATCATATTTAGATATATTGATAACGGGTTATAACCATAAAAAATATTGGGAAAGGTTATGCTACCAAACTCTTTCAGGTCAGTATTGGGTTATTCAGCATAATATAGACCAGAGACACATCGTTCAACAAGTCCTGAACTCGACCGAGGACTGAATACATTATATATATATATGTATATATGCTATTCCAACATGGGATGGAGCACTCTGGTGGATGAGGAATATATACGATGAATGAATATATCGCTTAAATTCAACCTCACTGACCGTCCAGCTCCGTGGAGTAGAGGTAGGATACCAGTCTTCCAGATATGAAGCTAAAGTTTCGATCCTTTCTCCTGGTACTGGGTGGGATAATGGATAGTCTTTAGCCAGACTGAAGATTTGTAATACAACGAAACAGCTGTCTGTTGATGTCACAATTATATATATATATATATATATATATATATATATATACAAACTCGTTAATTTTGAGTTGAAGCATCCGGACATTTCAAAAAAACAAATAACACACAGAGTTTTTCGGTGATCTTTATAATAAGTACGGTTCTCTCGTAAGTATCCAAGAAAAGTTAATAAAAAAGGACAAAAAAACAAGATTCCTTCCTTGTCTACGGTTTCTCAACAAACCAGTATTAATTATATACATATATATATATATATATATATATATATATATATATATATGCATACATACATATATATATATATATATATTATGCGTATTTCATGGTGTACTATAAATCTATTCGAGAATACTTATTTCAAACAATAAACATATTTCATTCGTTGTCATGCCATAAAAAATAAAGAAAATTTATTTTTCTTTGAGATGTCTTAATATCTGCACGTAAATTTCCTCGATCTTTTCTTTGATTTTTCTAAAGAGACGAATATTTGTCGATTTGTTAGAAATAAACAAACTAGATATTTTATGATTATTTAAATCTTTTTCCTAAAAAGTCTCGTAAGATCAATTTTCATAAAATTGTTCAGATCCTTTGAATGTTAACCCAACAAGACACAGCTCTCGACTTGAAAAAAAAAAGCTCTTTTCACGAAAATGAAGTTAAATGCTTGAAATACAACAATAATAACATCTTGGTAGGCAATTGCAGTAAAAGTCAAGAAAGTTCTCTGTCCATCTTATTAGTCGACGATCAAAATGTATGTGTGTGTGTGTGTGTGTGTGTGTGTGTGTGTGTGTGTGTCTGTATATCTGTTTCTACGCATCAAAATGTAAAAGTATTTTTCCCTTGAAACAACTTTTTTGCGTATGATGTAAACATACGTCCATACACCTGAATAAATGAGCGTGGGCCGTTTTCTCTGTACAGCAATTCATGATAATTCCCCTACACATACAAAGGACCACTCTCTACGCACACACACACACACACACACACACACACACACGTATATATATATATATATATATATATATATATTTAGGTATATTCATATAGGAATACATACGTAATTGCCTATAATCAAGGATAAAAGCTTGAAATACAAGAAGAACAGCAACAATATCCTTTCAGGCAGTTGTTTATTCCTAACAAGACAAGTTCCTTTACAAAATTGCAGGGAAAATGCCTTTGTTATTTAGATTGATAAAATGTTATCTGCAGACATGAAGGGGAAGATACTTCCAGGAAAGTTTTTTCTTGAAAAAGATGATTTTTCTTGACAATTACACAAATCATTCTAATTTATTGCATTTGATATAGATATATGTATTAACATCTGACTATGAATGTTTGTGAGTTGTCGTATCATATATCAATCTACAATGATATTTATATGATTTTATACACATGCAGCTGGAAAACAACTTCATCTGAGTCGCCAACAAAGACTTCAAATGACAGTTTCTATATAATACAGCGCAGTTCATAATCATTTTGTCGGATCGTATATATCCATTTATTTATACATAACAGTCACGTTGAAAGAAACAAATAGGCCGAGAATGAACAAGATGAAAATTTGGAGTGGAAACAGCCTTTTGGGCCTTTGCACTTGAATATTCATATATATATATATATATATCACAAACATAAGTATGAATATAAATATACACCGTTGGTTTCCATATATATATATATATATATATATATATATATATATATATATATAAACGCAACTATATACATATTTCATGAAACAATTAGAAATAAGTACTTTAATACTACAGTGACAACAACTTGACAGGCTCTTGTGTCAAAAGTCAAGAATCTTTCTATGCAACGGTTATTTCGATCGTTGGATATAATGAACGCCAAAAGCTTAGAAGAAACAGGTCAGGTTAGTTACTCAATAAAAACTACCACGTGACCAACGTTTTCCTTGCAGAATGCTGTGTTGAGGGAGGTGATCAATTAAAAAATTGGAAAAATGGGAGATAAACGAATAAGTTACTTCTCTGACCTTTTTGGGGGCTGTGATCACTAAAAAATGTCTGAATTTTCAAAAAGGATCTGTGAATGCTGTTGGACAAAATTGAGTGACCAATTTAGCATAAATTTATTCAGCAATTTGAACCCGTTCCTCGCTAAAAACAAATTCTGGTGTGTTTTGGAAAAGACATTCCTTGACATAAAAAAGAAAATGTTTGAATTTTCGACCCTTGAAATTCATTGTTTCCACCTCGATGCAGAATAAACAGGCAGTTAGCCAGATAGACCAACTGAAAAACTGAAAAAAAACCTACATTGATAGATTCGGTAACAGCATTGGTTGAACATTTCTGATCGATCGTTGAAAAAGAAAGGACGAAAACGTTGGTGAAGAATATTTCATATAAGTAGAAATGAATAAATAAAACGATTTTTTGTCACCTGAGTGAAATCATTTCTTTGATTATAAATTCGAAAACAAGAATTGCTTTTACAATTCAACACGGAAAGATAGAATATTTGAATAGAAGGACAGATTTTTACGTCGGCAGAACAATATATATATATATATATATATATATATATATATATATATATATATATATATATATATATATATATATATATATGTATATGTATGTATGTATGTATATATATATATATGTATGTATGTATGTATATATATATATATGTATATATATATATATATATATATGTATATGTATATATATATATATATATATATATATATATATATATATATATATATATATATATATATATATACTCCCTTTTATACTTCGTTATTGGGGGACGCGTTTAGTTGTTTTCCATCTTTTCATACCGAGATATGCTGATTTCGAATTGTATTCTTCTTGTGTATGTCGGAAAATTCTTGTCATCTCTCTCTCTCTCTCTCTCTCTCTCTCTCTCTCTCTCTCTCTCTCTCTCTCTCTCTCTCTCTCTCTATCTATCTATCTATCTATCTCTATCTATCTATCTATCTATCTATCTATCTTTCTATCTATCTATCTATATATATATATATATATATATATATATATATATATTTATATATATATATATATATATATATATATATATATATTTATATATATATATATATATATATATATATATATATATATGATCCGATGTGTTAATTAGGTCGAGGTTGTCACTAATTATTGTTATCTTAACGCCGAAGAAAGGGTAACACTAACCGCTTACGGTTGACATGAATATAGCTTTGCAGCCAAGATAGTGATATTCATACGTATTTGTTTATCTCACATTTTGTTAATAGAAATGTACAAATTAGCTCGTTGTCCGATTGGAGGTAGATTTTCTATTCCTTTTAGACAATCAATCGGAAAGTGACATTATTACCGAGGAAAAATCATTTAAGACGTTGCACAGTGTTATTTTGATACTGAAGCTACTTAAATGTGATCTTGTGTGGCAGAAAACATCTGGCAACTGTGCAAAACTCCTCAACTTCTCTGCCAAACAAATAGAAAAACAAAACATCCAAGGAGTTTCCTCTAATTATAGAACCGTTGACTAACGAATGTTTTGATAGTTAAATAAAAATAGCAAGAAGCTATTTTTTTATTTTCTTGAAAAATGTCCGAAGCATGCAATAAAATAGGGTATAATAATTATTCACACACACTTACACATATATATATATAGATAGATAGATAGAGAGGGGGATAGAAAGAAAGAAAGATTCCAGTATTCCACGAGAAAGGTCCGATAAAAGTAAGAGATAAGTAAGTGGTTTGAGATTATTTCATATTTAATTGATGTTCAGTAAAATGGGTTTGTAGTCGTATTTGTCAGCTCACAGAAAAGATAAATCTTTTTCCTTACTAGTTATTTCTCTTTCTCTCTCTCTCTCTCTCTCTCTCTCTCTCTCTCTCTCTCACACACACACACACACACACACACACACACACACACACATAACGACTTCGATTCTTGCAAGACGCTCATTTCTTTTTTATTTATATGATTTTGAACCGCCCAATTTGCTACTGAGGGTCATCGGGGCCAATCAAGATAAGTTCCTTCAAAAATGTCTTTATAATTATCCCCCCCCACACACACACACAAACACACACACACGCACACACTGATTCCGTCGATTCCCGTGAAAATCACAGGTATATAAGAATAGATGATACGAGATGATTTTTAGGGGGAAAAAATTCATTGGATGAGTATATTGTTTAAAACAGAGGGTAAGAGATATTCTTATCCGCCAAATTGTTCCCTTTTAAGTAGAAGAGTTCATTGTTACGAACAGAGAAACAAACGTAGAAAAATGATACGATTGAATACAATTACTTCTCCGTCAGAAGAGGTGAATAAGATCTTCTTTAGCTTCCAAACTGGGATTCAGAATTTATTTAACAACTGATTAATACATTTTGCCCAGTGAAGAATCTAGTTAGCACGTTGCATTGCATGTGAATTCATAACGCATAAATGGCTATTGCCGACATTGAAACGCATTCAAAAGTTGAAAAACGAATAAAATCCAGAGGGTTTTCCCTGATCTTAATAATGGCCAGACGTATGGTCGAAAGCGCTAGATTTCAAATGTTCGGACAATGTTTACATTTAATTGACCCAGACATGCCTTCTCTTGAATGTAAGCAAGAAAGACCAACTAAAATAATTACAAAAAAACATAATCTTTGTTCATCGTCTTTAATCCAGCTCGTATTAATGCAAGACCATTCCCAAAATACACCATCATCTATAATGACCAATTTGTCAAGGGAGATAGCCATTAAATGCTAGTTATTGAGTAGCTTTTCTTATTTATTTGTAAAGGCATAAAATCCTGGTTTATTCTGAGCATATCGGATTGCAATTATTTCTATCAAAGGTGACCAACGGATCTTAGGCATAATTCCTTCTAAGCTGTGCGCATGTTCGAGGGCATACTCGTTTTGCAACCGGCACAGGGAATAACTGCGCGCACGATTTGCATATGGATAGTTTGTCAACTGGTTTTTGATTGAATGAGATTCGATTAAGCGATTTGCCAGAAACTCCTACGCATTAATGAATGCAACCAAATTGCGTTGAATACATAGGTTCTCATAACATCATCGATGGTGATGTTGAGTCTGGTCATTATCTAGATGAGTGACTTTCTGGAAATACCAGGTGCTATATGCAGCAACAAGTTTGCTCTGTAACCGTACCAGCCAATGATCTGTCATTGACTTATAGAATATCTTGCCAAGCTAGGACCGGTCCTTTCTCAAGTGAACATTGATGATGTTTTATTCAATGGAACAACAAACCGAACTATGTAGTCGAAAATATAGAGCAAATTGTTATTTAGATACTTTACTTCGTAGAATGCAATCATACTTGAAAGTTGCCAATACAGTTTCATTAGCCATGAGATAAAGGCTGTGCCAAAATTGTCTTGAAATTATTCCAAGTTTGCATTTGCACAAGCATTCAGTCACACACGTACCTTTGCCATAGGAAGAAAAATTGTATAACGCAAGATTTTTGCACACCAACTATTAAAGATTATAAGAACGATTGTTCAAAGGATTGTTCAAAGTCTATATTTTCTCACCTAAAAGAATTTTAGTAATTAATATCTACAAGATAATCACCGATCGTAACATGCTTGAAGTCTATGGATATGAAGTATCATCTTCAGATTCTGCGAATCGGATTACTTCCACTATTTTATGACTCATATTACACACCCCAGAAAGATAAGTATTTTTCCTATTTTTCATTATTATTCTTTCTGGTTGATGCATTAATAATTGCAGGTGTAATGTCCCGAAGTGTTTCACACTTCTCCAACTTTGTTTATATTCTTCCTTGCTACTAAGTGTTTTGAGAAAAATATTTTTCGAGAGGAATGGTTGGATCTAGTTGAGCGTGAATCCTGCAAGATAGTTTCTTTGAAAAAATCCAGAAACAGAATTATTATCTTGATATGGACCTGATAGGTATTTGATTCCATACATTTTTTTAAAAAGTTCTGTCCAGTATATCGGAATGTTCAATGAAAGATTAATTTCTGTCAATCTGTTTATGTTGTGTCTGTGTTTGACAGGGTTAGGATTCCTCGAAAATAAGAAAAGTTCTAAAGGGTACCCATGGCACTAAAATGGTTCAGTATGGCTCTGTTGAAACACGCTTACAAATCTGAGAATGTTTTTTCATGACTCAGGTTAGTCACTCTACGAAGATTATTAATTTTCTTATTCTTTCTGTTTGGAACATAAATAATTGCAGGTGCGACGTCCTGAAGTGTTTGTTAGTCCTCTTCAATTTGCTTCCACTGTGTTAGTAGAAATCGTCAACTAAAACTGTCACAAAAACGGTTTCTCCTGTTTTTAAGCTGGTCTGACTGACAGGCTATGTATGAATGATTTTTATGCATGCATGTGTGCATGTATCGTTCATACAGGCTGCACCAAAGAGTTGAAGGACTAAAAAAATGAACTTCTGAGATCGCCACCGCACAATATATCAGAGAAAAAATTGGAGTCTGAGATATCATCGAATCCGTTAGAAACCCTAAATTGCAAAGGTATGGTCATGTGCCAATAATGTCAGACTACCGCTGAATCTCAAAACTCAAAACGTGGCAGCCAAGAGATCATATGCGAAATTGTGAACAGCAAAAAATTTGATTGCGTGACGAACTGAACAAGTTCAGAGAACACATGCTCTGTGACACCCATGATAGAAAGGTCTAGCGAATCTTGTGGTGGGGGGGGGGTCCAACGACGAACGTTAAAAAGCTCCTGCCGATGATAGCGATGATGATGATGATGAATAAAAAACCCATTTTCATGATTGCCCCCCATCAGTTTTTCGGAGGGATCAATTTACAATGCAATTCTTTCCTAAATTTGTCCGACTGCTTTCACACGCTAGTCAGAGAATTCAGTCTTTTTTATTGATTCAACAAATGGCAAGAGAAATAACTTAGTCATTCATAACCCATTTTCCCAATTTTAATTGATCCCCCCAACACAGTACGCAGCCAAAAGATATTGGTCACATGACGGTTTCTATTGTGTGAGTAACTAGAATTATTATCATTATTATTATTATTATTATCATTATCATTATTATTATCATTGCTTGCTGATTCTTTGGCAAAGTATTTTTCCAGAGGAATGGATCAGTAATTAATGTCAACCTTCGTAACATCTGGATAGTTCGGCACTTTGATGTTAATGTAGACCTTTTTCGTGGGTGGAAATGAAATCATTAAGGCATCATTTGTAGACTGGCATAGTACCCGTCAGATATGCCGGAATTATTTGAGTATCGACACTTTTGCCAAGGATCCGAGTATCTGTGCGCTCGGGGAGTCGATCCCCTGCACTTCTGCCTAGGACCAGAGTGTTGTATCTGTACAAACACTGAAGAATGTGAAACATAGATATAAATACATAAGGATAAATTTAGTTGTGTGTAATCATGCCGTTGTGCATGCTTGACATTGGTAAAAAGGGGATCAAGTGAGAAAAATAGAACTAGCAGCAGCTCCAGCAGAATTAGCTAGCAGGAACCAACCTATTTACTGTTACACTTCAGAAATTTTTTCAACGATATTTTTTCAATAAACAGTGAACGCCTTGAATGATACATTGCATTTTTTATATATCGAGGTATAGCAAAAATTAAACTGAAGGTTTTTCATAACACTGTGTGAGGTGTCTCAAAAACATTTGTGTCATCGGTTGCAAATTGAAAAAAAAAGTTTGAGAAACCCTACTATACACCTTTATAATTAATTTTCCACAACCCTTCACTTTCATCCATATTTTTAGGTGATTTTTAGATTATGATTTCTGTTACCAGTAAAAACATAAAACTTATCGAAATATCTTGTGCTTCCAATCAATAACATATCTGTTACGTTTTGATGAGTGTTAGTTGTTGACTAAATTTTGTTCGGTGGATACTATTTACAACGTAACTTTATTGCTCAACTGGACATTTACTTTCCATCTATCGAACACCCGTCCAAAATCATTTTTTCATAAAATCAGAGATTCATCTGAAAATAATAAAAAGTGACAAATAAATCCCCCCTCATCAGAAAAAAGTCAATATACAGTACAGTTGACGTGAAGTAAGGGTTCAGGTCAGCATTTAAGAAACAACGTGAAAAGAAATTCCTGCAACAAATAAAAAATGTGTATTCTTCCAAAACTGACACTTTCCAAAACGAAAGGCAAGAAGTTCTGAGAAAGATCTCGAACGGTTTTCCGCCTTTAGAGGTTAAACGAATGTTAAACGTTTTTGTGCACAACTTAACCGTGAATTTATTACATTTCAGTAAACAGTACAGATTGTGAGTAAAGAATAAGCTCTCGTTTGTTATATTGTGTACAAAGAAATATATTAAGGAATATACTCAATTGTGTTGTCAAATTTTGAAGTCATTTCCCCCGGGTAACGCCGGTATCCCAGCTAATATATATATATATATATATATATATATATATATATATATATATATATATATATATATATATATATATATATATATATATATATATATATATATATATATATATATATATATCCCAGTAATCTTTGCATATAATCTAACTCTATGGGTATATTCGTATCTGAAAAAAGTGTGTGTCCGTGTGCGAGCGTGTGCATGTATTCAGTTATGTGTGTTTATATCTGTGCACATAACATGTGTGTAGAAAGTTCAATACACGTTTTTATTTTGCCTAGATGCTTTTGTTTTCATTTCCCAGCAAATTGAATCAATATTTTTGATTTCCATGAGTAACAGATTTATTTGGTTCATGAATACGGGATTGATAAGGACATAGAATACATCACGTAATAAATGTTGCTGGACAAACTTTTGTGTGTCCTTGCCTATGATTGCATCGTTTCAGCATGTGTAAAATTATAGTTTAAGGCTATTTACCAAACTAGTTTGGCAACTCTTCCAAATATCACAGTTAGCTTTTTCAATATCCCGGCTGATTGATTCTGAGCAAATTGTTTGCGGGATCGAGATACCGTATTGAGACTTGTTTCCTAAGTTGTTGTGTTTTTCACTCTATTTTCTGTGATAAAATCTTAAAACTCAGATTTTATTGTAAAATGTCATCGAACACTCCAACTGATGGTTTGGGAAATTATCTCTAACAAAATACTATATGCACACACACACATATGTATATATATATATATATATATATATATATATATATATATATATATATATATATATAATAAAAAGAACTTGCAAGATCTAAACACTTCTAATGCATGTGTATTATATATATATGATTTGACAATTTGGGGAAAAAACTAAATTATTTTTTCCGATTACGCTTTACACTGTGGTGAAGCACCGTCATCACATTTTAATCGATAAAAAATATATCCAAGTAATTTAGTTTTTCCAAAATTGTCAAATCATCAAATTGAATATAGCTGGAAAAATCTTTCTACTTATATATATTTATGTGTGTGCGTGTGTGTGTGTATTTCTTTATAAAATGCACTCTTTCTTGACTATATATATGAAATTCCACTTCTAAGGGGTTCTCCATAGGTATATAGTTATATATGAATGTCGAAAACTCTTAACTGAATTAGCCAACCATACATCATCATTTATAGACAAAAAAAATCAAAAACAGAAAATCACTGTCGACATATTGAAGACAAACCGATAACAAGTGCAAACTCACAGCAAATTGGAAAATATTAAATCAAACATACAAATGCCAGAATATTGAAACCCTATGTTATCTATGCCTAAAGGAGAAAATTGAAATCCTCACTTTTGCCAATAGAACAAAAAGCAAAAAGAAAAGTCAGAATTATTAAACAGAATAAATGAAGTAGCGTTAAAATACCGGCATCGCTCAAAATTTCTATTGAAAAACATAATTTAACACCCCACGCATAAGTATACTAAAAAGTAAGCAGCATAGCTATCTTATTCCCTTCGATATTACCATTAACATTATCATTATACTATATCTCCTGCTACTTTAAAGAACAACCCAATCACCATGATCATCTTAGACTTGTAGAAACAGACCAAACCCAGAATAATTGAACTAACAATAAGGTCATGTAAAAGTGAACCTTAACACTTGGAAATGAATTTGAGTGATAATAAAATATTCTCGGAGAGGAAGCATGCCACAAAGAGCTGATGGTTTAACAGCGTACTGATAAAGAAAATGCCTACACTATATCCTGCTAATTCATAATTCATAACAACCAACAAGCGCAGCATCTTCACTAAATAAAACAGAAAAACACAACAAGCAATGACCAACCACTTAACAAAGAAAAAGAAAAGCTGAAAAGAAAAGATGTATCAATTGAATAGAAAGATTCTTACAACCTAGGAAAAGAGACACCCCCCAAATGTCCAAAGTAGGAATTTCAAACTGAATCATTCGCTCGAAGAAGCTCGAACAGGACAGAAGCATGAAAGTGTTTGTGTTGCAAATCCTTTATCATATTTTACGCTCTACTCTAACAAGAATTGATGTTTGATGTTGAATGCATCGAGCACTTTATGAAATACACCCATCACACATCAGATATTATATCATATTGTATTGCATTCTTAAATTGTATTGTGTTAGATATATGTATATATAGTTTTGAAAGCAAAAGACATGTATATATGCATTTATATTGTCATCTTCCATTTCACAGTCAACGTATCTGCTTGAGCGCCTGTGTTAGATGGGTCCATTATTATTTAGTGTCGTATGCACTGCAATAACTCGATGGCTGGTTAATGGAAGAAGTTAACATTCACCAGATATATTAGTTAATACACAAGGAAATGCAGTGTTGAGTCTAATGTTTTCAGACCACCGGTTCTTGAGAAATCTAATAGAATAAAAAGATACGTACTGATTATATATCTTTCTTCATAATTTTTTTCAAGATTATCTTGCTTGATTTCCGCTCTTTAGAATAACTTAATTAAATTTGGATATAAAATATCTTAAGCGGCAACACTGAAGAGAAAGTTTTGAAATACTTCGGAGCAGTAGTTACATACCACAGACGGAAAATTATTTCTTATGACAATTGCAGCTGGCTTCCCCGTACATCATCAAGTCCAGACACTTCCAAATATGCACCTTTGGAACAGGCACTTTTCTAGTATCAAATAATTTGTGGTTTGTCTACATTGAACGTTAACATATCAGCTTTCAAAGTTAATCATTATTTTCACAATAATAAAAGAAAAAAAATAAGGTTGTGATGACGGACAATAAATTGCTATTCGAATTAACTGAGAAAATTCCCTTAAGAAATTTAATAAAACAAAACCATTGAAAAAAGCTCAAAGAACAGCAGGAATAAAAAAAAATATATAATACCCATTAATTTCATTCTCTTCAAATTAAGTCCAGCGTCTGGAGTTGATAACGAGGCCTGACTGACGGGCCAATCATTTTACTCACATTCTCGTAAATGGCGGCCATATTGAGAAACTAACAAACTCAAAAGGAATATTATTTCGCGATTGATAGACAGGGTAAATAGTAAAAGTAAAACACAGCTCAAGCAACAAGAAACGAAATAAAAAAAACACACATCAATAAATTATGGTTCACTAAGTAGTGGAAAGAAAGTATTCCGTTTTGAAGGACGTGTTATTAGGAGCGTCCGATGTCAAAGAATTTACGACAGTGCGTAATTTTGATTTTATTTCGGTCATTTCTTTTGATTGAGTCCCTACTCCTGTACGGGTGACCATAAATGCTATTTATTTGGCAGTTAATTCTCAGAGAGAATATTCCGGCACTACTTGTCAGATGGAAAGTCGTTCATTTTTTTCAAGCGATTAAGATTTTTATCCATTTGTTTTGTTGTGAGGCAGTCGTGTGTGCTTCAATAAGAATGTGACTCTCTTTCTGCAAATATCTATGGGAAAGAGACCATCTTGATTTGTACAGACGTTTTCCCCTCGGCAAAAAAGAGACTGGGTCTGTAGATTTTGAGTGCTCTAGAGTATTTATAGGTGCTTTTTTGAAAGCTGACAGACATCCATCACGTTGTCCTGCTGTAACTTTATTTTTGTCGTTTAATTTCAATTTGTATTTTCTGTTCTCTTGACTTTTATGTTTTTTGTTCACGACATTTCTCCCAGTCTCCATTTGCAATTTCCCTGTAACGCCAGGGATTATTTTTAGCCATTTCTACGCAACACTTGATTGCTTAATAGTCGACCTATTGTTAGTGAGGTCAAATGGTCGCGTTAAGTTAGACTGTGGAGAGGAGAAGACCCGTTTGCCACGATATAAACAAAATAAAGAGCACTTCGAGAGCGCATACTTCTGCCAACGCCATGGCCACTAGAAAATGAATCAAATTCAATTTGATGATCAGCTACTATGCAGGGGAGGTAACTGTACAAAAATTCCTTGATCCAACCCAAAATCCAATAAATTCCTTTTATCCTATTGCCAACCGTTCTAAAGAAATATTAAAATTCATCGAAAAGTTTTGGAGTCGATCAACTTGAACTATGGCAAAATGGTAGGAATCCACTGAAGGCTATTAGACTATCAGAGTCAGTATATGTAGACAAATGTGACAGTAATCTACGGTAGTTACTTTTCTTGACTGGGTGCAGTTTTAATTTCCTTCGCTTGGTCCGGGAGGTTTAGGGAAGCGCTTGGGTGTGTGGAATCCTTGCAAAGTTCATAACAAGGGAACGGATGGAAGATTTGAAATTATTCCTTTTACTCTGTCGACTCCATGTACCACCATCATCATCTTTTTTAAATAGCAATTGGTTATAATGGTTCGTATATATTTGTATATATATATATATATATATATGTATGTGTGTGTGTGTATATATATATATATATATATATATATATATATATATATATATATATATACTTGTGTGTGTATATATAGATAGATAGATAGATAGATATATTGCATCATATTCTCTCATTTGAAATGATCTCCAAAATTGCCCATTGAATGTATCATTTACCTTAGAGAACGTAAATGATTAAAGAAAATAGAGCTGTTGCAGGAATCGAACTTGTAACCGATTTGGTAGCTGCTTCAACGTATCGTTGTTCTTACCACCGTGCAATACAGTCGTAGGTAATGCAGAGGCCCAAAAAGCTGTTTTTACTCCAAATTTTCATTTTTGTTTACCCACGGTCTATATCTACTCTATTTATTTCCTTCAACGTGACAATTGTTATTAAGGAATGGATATATGATCTGGCTGAATCATGATAAATTGCGTTATATCACATTGAAACTCATATCTGGAATGATCCCGTCATTACATGGTGAATGTATCATTATATAAAATAAGCCATTTTATTCAATTGTTTATTTCATTCACGTTGCCTAGGCCAAATGATACATTCACTGTGTTATAACGGGAGATCGTTTCAAATATGAGTTTTAATATAGTATAACACAATTTATCATCATTCTGCTGGATCATCTATCCATTCCTTCAATAACATGTTTTGTTCATAATGTTTCTTTCAATTTGTAAGACTATAAAAAAAGAGAGAAATAGAAAACATATTTTATCTATTGTTGATGATATTTGATCAAAATGTTCAATATTTATCGTAATTGCAGCTACTAACATACAAAAAGATTTACTAGGATATATACCCGGTGAATGTCAACATTTCATGCCTAACGTACTCTCTTTTGTCTATTACTGAAGAGTGCATTGACATTCACTGAGTAAATATCCTCGTAAATCTTATTTGCATACATGTATATATAGAGAGAGAAAGTGAGAGAGACGATGGAGAGAGGGAGAGATTGATGCATGTGTGTGTGCGTGTGTGTAAGAAGACAAAATGTTTTTTTCAAACCTGCAGCTAAATACCTTGAAAATTAAAGGATTTACAGAAATAATAATTAGCAATGTGCAAATGTCTTCTGTTACGCCAAGGGGAGCAACTGATGCAGTAAAATCTTATTCTTAAATATAAAAAGAATCAGAAATCGAAACAAAAGAATGTATAAGAAAATCCGTGTGTAATCAATAGAGCGCTATTCTCCAACCTCACTTCAATGAAAACCTCAATTATTCCCGTTTATTAAATGCAATCTGTATCCATATATATTTCATATATGCCTTCACTTTTGACAGCATAGGTAAACTAGGGAATAATAATATACGACCGAAACACAGAACTCCAAACTATGCAGCCAAAACGAGACTCTGACAATAAATAAAAAAAAAAACTTGTTAATCAAATATGGCGTCTCTGGTTCAGTGTTTTTATTCGTGTCTAAAGGCAATAATTAAATCAGTGGTTTTCGGTGAGAGGAAATACAATTCAAAATAGGAACACAAATTGTAAATAGAAAGCACTCAGAGAGCGCATACTTCTGCTAATGCCATTGTCACTAAAACATGATTAGGACTGTTCATGTGCAGCTACGATACAGAGGAGGTAATTGTAAAAAAAAAAAAACTCTCCTGGTCAGTCCCTAAAATGAAAACAATTTTTGCCAAGTCTACTGTCCATCCTTCCACAAAATGTCATTGAAATTCATTGTGACCCCTTGGAGATATTGAGTAGTAAACAAACATTGGTGAACACATGGATGAATGAAAAAAAAAAGGAAATATCTCGGAAGTGATCTGTGAATCCCACAAAAATTCAACTAATTCTTCCTTTCCCCACGGCCTGCACTTCCTCAAAATGTCATTGGAATTAATCGAGAACTTTTGGAGATATTGTTTAAACAGACTGATAAACATGAGTGAATGCATATGCTTGAGACGAGGACAACAGGAAATCGAAAACGAAAAATTATAGATAGGACGAATTATGTGCATATCAAATATAAAATACATTAGAGTCCATATTCCTGTAACTCGTTACAGGGTTTTCGGTCCCATATACCATGTCATCGGTGCACTTATTTTCACGGGTGTATCTTGAGCAAGATAGCCTGACGGAGCCCATCCTTCTTAATCCTTCATTTTAGAAAAGCATTGAGTACTTGGATATGACTTGGTTACGGATTGAACCCAGAGACCAGCAATCAGCCACTGGTCCACGATGACCGGTACTGAACATGAGCGTATTTGTATGCAATTGTATAGGCAGATACGTTCAATAACGAATGAAAATTATTATCTAAATTCAATCTATATGTTTGTTTTTTTTTTATAGATGCTTGTTGAACTTTGGAATCCATCTTGAAAATGGTAGGTGACCGTCGGAAGCGCTCGAAGAATTATGTCACGGACTCTTGACAGTTACTTCATTTTTTTGTGATCCAGCGAAAAAACTGCTCATTTGCAAAAAAGAAAAAATATTCAAAAAGTTAAATCAGCAAAAATATCCGTCGTGTTCAATAAATCTTGCTTGAAAAAATGCTGCCTAAATACACATTATTTAAATTTACATTTAAATACGCATATACATGTCTATGAGTGGGGAGGGAAACAAGTATAAATGAGATGATAGCGTCTTGAATAATATCTAAAGAGGCGGTATTTCCGGATTTCTAAGAGAGAACATGGCGTCAGCGTTTGTTAATCTGATTGGATGCCTGCCCGAAGTCGTCTGCCTGCGTTTGTCTGCAAGGTGTGCAGATATCCCGACCTCCAGGCGTATGTGTATACTTCAAGTGCGTGCGTGAGTTTACCTCACGTGATAACCTTTCGCCTTCCGACCCTCCCCCCACAAACTTTTCACCCTTTCTCCACCCTAGCCTTCCTCCTTTTATCGGTTTTATGCCTTTTGTGACAGACACGCAATACATACAAATCATTTTTGACGCTCCCCATTGCAAGGCGAGCCGCTGACGATGATGGTGGATCTATGGAAAAAGAGGAACGGAAAAAGAAAAACGAGCCAAGAAAAGGCAAACGAAAAAAAGGGATTCATAAAAAGATAGAATGAGGAACAGGAGAAGGAAAGAAGAGCCATAAAAGGTAAAATCAGTGAAAAACAGGACAAAACGGTTTGAGCAAGTCGATAATTATAAAAATATAAAAGCTAAATGAAAACAAGGATATTTAGTTATTTGGAAAAAAAAACTGGAAGTACTTTTTTTGCGACTGACAGGAAACGAAATTCAGGGAAGATAAAGCATTCGTTAAAGAAAGATAAAATCTCGAAAATATTTAAAATTTCAATGAGAGAATTCTAATGGCGGATTTTGTACGAAGTTGAAGAAATATTAGGGAAGATGAATGGATGAAAGAAGAAGAAGAAGAAGAAGAAGAAGAAGAAGAAGAAGAAGAAGAAGAAGAAGAAGAAGAAGAAGAAGAAGAACAAGAAGAAGAAGAAGAAGAAGAAGAAGAAGAAGAAGAAGAAGAACAACAACAACAACAACAACAACAAGAACAAGAAGAACAAGAACAAGAACAAGAACAAGAAGAACAAGAAGAACAAGAACAAGAACAAGAAGGAGGAGGAGGAGGAGGGGGTAAGAAGATGTTGATGACGAAGAAGAATCTAAAAAGAAAGAATTGAAATTGATCTCGACAGAAATAAATGATCAAGAAACTTCAGAAGAGAAAAGAGAATAATGAAAACATTGGCGGAGAAGAAAATAATAATCGAAATCTAGACCAACAACATAAGAACCAATTATACAAATTCTAAAATAAACAAGATTCAAGAAGACAGAAAATGTAGACCATGCGTAGAAGCCAATCAACCACTTTGCAAATCAGTCTAGAAGGAGTACAAGCACAGACATGACTTGGCGAAGGAGTTGATCCCCTGGGAACCGTAAAAGCAAACACATTTTGAACATTCAAACCTATATGTACAGAGACAAACCCACCCCATAGAATGACCCTCAGTAAGCCATCTGGCTCATCGATATTCAAATGGATCACTCAATCAAGGCCAGGAGATCAGTTCTAGTTGTAGTATTCAAGAAATAAAGAATGTGTCAGATAGTAGATTTTGCTGAACTGACAAACAACTGAGTGAAACAGAAGGAAAATGAAAACAAGATACCAGGCAGAAAAGGGAGTAGTCAAACATGAATGTAACAGTAGTGCCAATGTTAGTCGGAGCCCTGGGTACAGTCCCCAAAAACATGAAAAGGGCTAGAGGAACGGTAAAGGACTGAAACTGTCCAGATGACAGCACTATTCAAGTCAGTCAGAATACTGAGGAAAGTTCTCGTATATTGAGGAGACTTGCTGTTACTTGATCCCCAGTTTAACGAGTACAAATAATAAAACAAAGGTGGAATTAATATGGATGCATTTAACTATGTTTAATGGAGCGTTAATTTTTCAACATTGGTCGGCGATCGTTTTCAGGTAATGCGTGTAAATTTCCACTTGGTCAGGCAATTCTATAACTTTGCAAATCTTCTTGACAGAAGGCAATCACTTGTGTCAGAGATCCATTTCAATACGACATTAATTTCACCGTCTCCATTATTATTAGGAGAATCAAAAAGGTGAAATTAACGTTTTAACACAGGCTTAATCACATGGACTGGGGTGTCGGTGACCCAGCGGTGAGTGGTACGGAAAAAAAAAGCGACGAACTGAATTCAAACTGGACCAATCCACTTTCACTTCGCATCATTGTCCTTGGGAAAGACATAAAGCCATCTCCTCTCAGTTTAGCTCTTGGTAAAGTCACAGCTGTTCGTCACTTTCAGGTCAATTGTCCAATATCTCAAAACCTTGAAGAACTTCCAAGGCTAGCCCAGACATAGGAGCGTATGTATGTATGTATGTATGTATGTATGTATGTATGTATGTATGTATGCATTATCGTTCTTCACTTATAACCTGATTGAGGGTCTTACAGGCTTAGGTACATACGGACAATTGTTGATAAGACCCACTTCCGGCTTACCAGGCCTGATGGAACTTTTCTATCTGCATATGGCACCTGGTATTCTCAAATGGTAACCCATCTAGATATTGACCAGGCTCAACGTTGCTTAACTTTTGAATCCAAAGTGTTTCGATCGTAGCTCCTTAGCGTTGTGGAAAGGTCGAGCTCAATCGTAGTTCTTGTGGTGGGAGCTTAGCCGAGAGTCATTGAGCACCATTTGAATTAGTATCGGTGGATTGAATTACGGCCTCCAGAACTGGAAGAGAGCACTTCACTAGTGGACCGCTGTGAAGTTTCAACACAGGTTTATGTTATTGGTTCAAACACATATGAACGTATACTTATATGAAAAAGGTCTTCAATTGACACGCAAATAAATAATCAAACATTTATTTCCCGACATAGATACATGCAGATGTTTATATACACTATGCCAAATATATATACGTAATTCGGTGTTTGAAATATGCGTATATGTAACATTACACCGACCAAGCAACAAAAACATCCGCTTTCTTTCTTCCTTTTCTTTTCTTTCCTCTTCTCTCCGCCATTTTTACTTTCTGTCTTTCCTTTTTTCTTTCTATCTATCTATCTATCTATCTATCTATCTATCTATCTCAGTCTGTTCAAATCTATCAATCAATGTATCTATCTATGAGATATTAACCATTATACGCACACAAATATCTATGCACCTTTATCAATAACGAAGAATTATAAATACATTGTTTTCGAGTGTGGGAAAAAATCAAATATTTTTTTTTGAATGGCCGAGAAAAAAACTCATCGTCTTTCATACATAAGCGCCGATGTATCGCTCGACATATATGAGCGCTGTCCAAAAAGGAGAAGAAAAATCAGTGACTAATGAGAAACGTTTTAGAGTGCTAGCTATTGCTATGTTGTGTAGCAGTGGCTTTGACCTTTTGTATAAAAATCTGCATCGTGCCACATTGGTTAGTGTTTGGGCTACATGTTCTACAATGAAAGTGTATATAGGGCGTTTGGCGTTTTGGTGGGGTTGGAGGATAGTTTCATGAGCCAACAGACGATGATAACGTTGAGAAAATGCATCCCATGATCCGTGAAAATCGTCTCCTGACTTTTGCAGATTCTTACCTTTTCGAAAAATCCACGGAGAGTCAGCCATATATATATATATATATATATATATATATATATATATATATATATATATATATATATATATATGTATGTATGTATGCATAAAATTCATTAAATTGGGCTGTATATTGAAAGAAAAGAGACAGACACCAATCAGAGTCTCTTTCAGTCTCCTATAATTCAAATGATGGAGACAAAGACACACATATAAATACGTACGTTTACATACACACACCCACACCCATGTCTGTGATCTTTACATTTATGTATTATATACATATGTGTGTGTGTGTGTGTGTGCATGTGTGTGTGTGTGTCTGTCTGTCTGTCTGTCTGTATGAGTGTGTGCGTTCGTAAAAAACAATTATCATTTTTACATTTTTATGTGTGTACATAAACATATGCATATATCATCAGCAACAGCAGCTGTTATGAGTCCACCGCCGGAAAAAGGCCCTGCCCATCTTCTCCCATGACGAGCGTGACTGCGCTAATCTCTGTTATGTCTTATCAGCAAACCCTTCAATCTGATTTCTCAATCATGTGTCTGGTGTTTTCCTATTGTGTTTACTGCCCAATGGGCATCAATCGGCTAGTCTTTGGCTCCATCAGTTGTCCCTTCTTCTCGCTATGTGCCCTACCAATCTCCATTTTTGTTGATTAATCATTTGTACAATATTCCTCACCCAGGTTCTCTCTCCAATCCACATTCATCTTTTCCTAAAAGTTATTCCTAACATTACTTCTCCATTCGTGTGGTTCTCAGTTGGTTTTCGAATGGTTTTAAGGTTTTGCGCCCGTACGTCAAAGCTGGTATTATGCATTGAATTGATACTTACCGTTTTAAACAATTGCTCTTCAGTATGTCTCTCTATGCGTGCATTTACATATATATATATATATGAAAATTACTGCCACCATAGAAACATATGTTGTACATGGAATATGTATATGTATGTATGTATGTATGTATGTATGTATGTATGTATGTATGTATGTATGTATGTATGTATGTAATATATACGTATACAGGTTCGTAAAAAAACAATTACTAATATTACAACTCTAATGTGCACACACATACACGCGCATATATATATATATATATATATATATATATGTATATATATATATATATATATATATATATATATATATATATATATATATATATACACACACACATAGGTGTGTGCGTGTGTGTGTGCAAGTGTGTGTGTGTAAAAAAGCAATTTACTTTTTATCACCGAGAGCGAGAAAGAGCAAATAAGCACACGTGTTAATAAACATGCAGATATTCTTCCCTAATAAAAACGAAAACGAACCCCCCCCCCAATTTTCAAGTGGAATGTCTGTCTAGTTTTCTGGAGCTGAAATAGTTCCTTTTTATTTAATTTATTCCTCGCTCGAAGGGAATGTGAATAAGAATAAATTAGGGAAAACTAGAAGAAGAAAAGGAAGAACAAGAAGAAAAGGATGAAGAAGAAGAAGAAGAAGAAGAAGAAGAGGAAGAAGAAGAAGAAGAAGAAGAAGAAGAACAACAACAACAAGGAGGAGGAGGAGATAATGGAAAAGAAGAGGATAAAGAAAAAGATCTCAGAGTGGAAGAATTGAATAGAACAAAACAAATAAAAATGGTCCGTCGAATAATATCATTACTTCTGATACTACTACTACTACTACTACTACAACTAATGATAATAATAATAATAATAATAATAATAATAATAATAATAATAATAATAATAATAAGAAGAAGAAGAAGAAGAAGAAGAAGAAGAAGAAGAAGAAGAAGAAGAAGAGGTCTGATTGGTCACTCCATAGAGACCAACGCCATTTGGTAACATTTCGCGTCAGGGGTGATCAATCAAAACATTGGAAGAGGAGGTGATCATGATTACCTTATGTTTGGCAGTAATCACTAAAAGTCTGATTTCTCATGAAGAACAAACGGGCAGAAACTAAGGACCAATTTATCATAAATCCACATTGCAAAACGCCCCCCACACACTCTAAAATGAAGGCAGTTGAAAAAAACAAAAAAAAAATTCAACATAATAACGGATAGATATTCAAATTTCCAGCCTTCTAGCTCCATTGAGGCAGCCTGTAAGCGTGATCTATACATAGCCAGCCAGTCAACCGGGGCAACTAAGAAAGTTAAAGAAACCTAATTTGGCAGTTATGATGACAGTTCTAATTGACGGTGTCTAATGAAGTCGGACAACCTAGCAAAGAGGTTTAAAGAGCTGGGAACCCGGAGAGAAGCTGAGAATATCCAAACGGCAGCAGTACAGATATCCAATAAGTATCGAGGTGAGTCCTAGGATACTGAGAAAACTTGCTATCACTTGATCCCAGAGGAAAGCCATCAGTCACTGCTGTGAAAATGAGTACGAATAACAGTAAATTTCAGACTTTACTTTTCCTCATTTTCTTTTACATATTACTGATATAACAAATTCCTATGATAATAATAGTGATAATAATAATAATAATAATAATAATAATAATAATAATAATAATAATAATAATAATAATAATAATAATAACAACTCCTACCACCGCAGAAATCTTTAACGTTTTTTTTCCAGTTTTAACAACCACTCCAATAAAAATAAGACGAATCGTTGGGAAAAGTCGGATTTTTCGTGCGATTTACGTAATTGAAACTCATTTGTCAGACGGTCTGTAAACGAATAGCCGAAATGATTAGACGGAAGGTTAAAGTTCATTCCCGACCCACATTGCTTTTTTTTCCACTCCCCTTCCTCAGCCCCTTACCTTCTACAAGACAGAAAAAATAGAGACTCGATTCAATTACATTGAAAGTGGTTTCAGTTCGTACTTTCCTATTTTCATTTTGGTGGAGAAATAATAACGTTAGGCTTCTTTTTTTCAAGATTATCATTCGTCTAAAATGACCATTTATTTCTGAATGCGTCGATGGTTTGGAGTTGAAATATTGCAAATTAAGACACAATTTCCCTCTCATTTGTCTGCGAGGATTAATGCGACGTTTTATTTCAGGGTTTATCCAGAAATTACAAGTCGCATGGAAAACTGATGCTAGTTTACTTCTCCCGACGGGAATTAGGGAGGTACTTATCTCCAGTGTTGCCAACTCAAAAAGCTTTTGGCGCTAAATCGACTTCGAAAAAGCGTCAGAAAACGCCAAAACGCGCTAAAGGAAAGCAATGTGGGCGTTTTATGACAATTTTCAGTTGCAAAAAATGGATACTTTGGTCTAGAATGGCAAAAATATAGCTAAACATTGGGTGTAACGGGTGAAAAATAGCGCTTGAAATTGATTAAAAATAGCACTAACACTCTGTTTTTCTTTCCGTCTGTCTGTCTGTCAACATGATATCTCCAAGGTACTTCATATATTTCAATGAAATTTTTCGGAACGCTTGGCAATGGGCCATGGAACAAATGATTCAATTTTGGGCCAGATCCATGCCTCCCCAATCTATCTATACCACACAATATTTCAAAAAGTGTTCTGTCTGTCGACACGATATCTCCAAAAGTTCACGATGAATTTCAATGAAATTTCGTTGAAGGGTTAGTGATTGAGTTTTCAAATGAATGTATTTTCTGTTACCTCAGATTCATTAAAACTAAACGCCGGTACCAAATGGTGTTGGCAGAGGTATATGCTCTCTGAGAATTCTCTCTTGATAGAATTTCAAGTTGTAGAATTTGAGATCGAACTATACCACGAAAATCACCGAAATTACACCAAAGCTCCATGTCTTCGGCATTTTCTGGGTGGAGCAAACGGGACATTCTCCCCCTTACTCAAATTATGTCTATTCGCCAAGGGCATGGGGTGAAAGTTGGATCTTTATAAACGATAATGGAGCAGTACAATTGTTTTCTGTAAAAAAAAATAAGTTTCATGTTATTTATTAAAAGACAATATCATCAGGTGTCACCCTGGGGTCAGGCCATACGTCTCTGTCAATTGACAAGCGCTCTATCTGAAATCTAGATCCGTGTGTCTCAACTGCTTAGACTACAGATGTCAGGTTGAATGGCTATCGTGAAATAGGGTCGCCCTTAAAATATATTCCGAATATACTCTCAGGAATCCCCTGGAAACATGCTTTGCACCCATTGGAATGCTCTTGCACTCCCCCACCTGGAAAGGGGGGAGCAGACGCCCATGTCTATTGACCATTTATTTTAGAACGTTCCTCATCATGTCCATTGCTCATCCCTTACAACACTCGACAAGGGTTCATAAACTCAAAGAGAATTTTTCTGGTGGGCACTCTGTTAATGGGCACTTAACCGATTGGTACAATTTCTGATGAGCAGATTTCTTGATGGGCACATTTCCCGACACACAGTCCTGATTGGCCCTCGTCAGATCCATTCAACCCTTCTCATTTCCAGTAGATTCCACTCAGCCATCACAGTCGATTTCCTGATCTAAAGCAAGGTTTTGATGTTCCAGGTCCTAATCCTGGTTTTTGCTTTTATTTTCGGTTTGAAAAGCCTACTTTAAATCAGTTGTTATAATAAATTTGAATCAGAAACAATAAATTATCCAAGTAAATGTAATGATGATTTCGAGTGGTCTTCGACTAGAAAATGTCAGGTAGCCTTACTAGTTTGAAATAAAAACTTTTAATAGCATCAGTTGTTGCTTTTGTAGAATATTTTGTTGACGGCTGTTCCATCATTTAGGAACATGGATCCGAGAATTGCAAAATAGCTAGAAGTAAGAAAGGGAAGGAAAAGGAAACGAAAGAAAGAAAGGAAGGAAGAAAAGGAAGACAGAAAGAAAGGAAGAAAGAAAACAGACAAAAGAAAGTAAGAAAAGAAGAAGAAAGAAAGAAGGTTGAAGAATGTAGGGAAAAGAAAGAGAGAAAAAGAAAGAAAAGAAAGGAGAAAAAGGAAAAAGAGGAGAAAGAGAGAGAGAGAAAAGAGCAAAGGGAAAGAAAGAGAAAATGGAATATATTGAATTTTCAAATCCTTTTTCTTCAAATCCTTTTTCTTTCAGTTGTAGTTGAAGATTTGAGATAATCATATCGAAAAAAACTGGCGATGCTTCAAGTCGTTGAAAATGATCGTATTTTTTGGTGTGAGATTGTTCAGACGGTAGATCGTTCATGAAAGCAACTTGAAATGGGCAGATTTATTAGAGATTAAGCTTAGTTATCACGATTTGTACTTTGGTAATGGAGATTGGACATTAAAATAAAGGGCGGCAAGATTTTGAAATGGCAGGTTAAGGGTAGACAGAAGAAAAGTCTTCAGTGGAGCATATTGGGGCTCTCAGCACACATCATGCTAAACATTTTGTGAAAAAAAAATTACTAAATCAGCACAATATATTAGAAAGCAAAAAGGTATCAGAGATATCCATCCAACCATCGAGAAGGATAAATAACACTGGGCACGCCATGTTGCAAGATTATCTGATAACTGACGGATATGACGACTCATAACGTGGATCCCTCGAGATCATAGATGAAATCGTGATCGACAAAAAATAAGATCATTTAGACAAATTGAGAAAGTATTGGTACAGTGACGCTCAGAAGCTAAAAACAGACCGACGTTGGGAGAGGCCTATGTGTAACAGATTTTGAATGGATGATGATGATGATGATGATGATGATGATGGTGGTGGTGATGACAATTGGTATAATATAGGAGGAGACAACATCTTTTCCCCGTCCTCCCAAGGGTGAAGAACAAGGACGAAGGGAATGTGAATAAGAATAAAGAGGGGAAAAGAAGAAGAAGAAGAAGAAGAAGAAGAAGAAGAAGAAGAAGAAGAAGAAGAAGAAGAAGAAGAAGAAGAAGAAGAAGAAGAAGAAGAAGAAGAAGAAAAAGGAAGAGGAGGAGGAGGAGAAGAAGAAGAAGAAGGAGAAGAAGAAGAAGAAGAAGAAGAAGAAGAAGAAGAAGAAGAAGAAGAAGAAGAAGAAGAAGAAAAAGAAGAAGAAGAAGAATGAAAAAAGAGGAAGGAGAAGGGGGCAAAGAAAAGAAGAAGGACGAGACAAAGAATGACAATAGAAAAAGAAAGCCGAGGAGGAAAGAAACAATCGTAAATCATTACAACAATAATATCATTACAACAATAAAAACAAATTAAAAAATTAGAAAATTAAAAAAAACCTACTTTGAAAAAAAAAAAATTAATGGAAGTTCTGTGTGAAAAGATTCAACCGTCTATGGTAATTGGATTTTGAAAAAAAAAATGGAAGATGGTAGATATCTTTGTAGACAAAAGCGGGCGGCGTGGGTATCATGAAAGAACGAGTCGCTGTTTGCTAATTGATAACATAACACTGAGAAAAAAACGTCAAAGTCATTTATTAGTTTCATATATTATATTTACATCCGTTGCTTTCGACATTAATTACGTTACAAAAACAGTTTTCCTTTGTCTATGACGAGTGAAAATATTCACGTTACTCCTTCGGAGCAGCACTATACACACACAAACACACACATACACGCACTCATACACATAGACATACACACATATATGTATAAATCAAAATATATATTTTATTTTTCAGGGCCTGGTTATTCATGAATGAAGAATGCTCAATATCAGGGATAAGGCATGTGTGAATATAAGGTGGGTAGACAGAGAAATCAAGGCGTCATGGTAACTCTGAGTTCCACGCTTCTGCAGTCATCAGATTTTTCTTTTCTTCTAGCATGAGTTGAAATATTTACTTTGCATCTTTGTAGCAGTACTACACACACATACACACACACACACACACACTAACACACACATGCACTCGAACGAGCACACATACACACACACACAAACACACACACACACATACATATATATATAATCTAAAAAGCTTTACAGCTTCAAACATTGAACATTAAAAAAACTTTTCCAATAGACATTTTTGTGTCACTCCAGTCACCCATTTCCCAATATCTGTCAATGCAATTTATGTAATTTTCTAACGTGTTTTTCCCTGTTTCCCCTATACTTTGATATTATCGTACAATGTATAAATTGTCTCTTGTAGGTTACCCTAAACACACACACTCTCTCTCTCTCACACACACACACACACACACACACACACACACACACACACACATATATATATATATATATATATATATATATATATATATATATATATATATATATAGGGCCAGGTTATTCACGAATGAAGAATGCTCGATATCAGAGATAAGGCATGTGAGAATATAAGGGTTGACTGAGAGATCAAGGCTTCATGGTGACTCTGAGTTCCACGTTTCTGCAATCATCGGATTTCTTCTTTTTTCTAATCAGATGCAAAATAAAATGAGAAATAAAAAGAAGTTCATGTTTTTGATACGCCAACGACGTATATACCATATGCAAAAATACTCTAAAAGCAAAGTATCTAAACGAGGAAATATGATGTTCATCATCATCGTCAGCAGCAACTGTTGTAATTTGCTTTAGCGTGACAGAAAACAAACAAGCAAAACAACTAACGAAGTGACAACGACCATTATAAGATATGAGGTAGTCATTGATAGCAAAGTACAGAAAAAGATATGTATTAAAAAGTTTTTACATGCCTGTATTCGCCTTCGCTTAGATATATAGAAAGAGATAGATAGATAGATAGATAGATAGATAGAAACAGACTGAGGAAAATATAAAAAAAGAAGACTCAGAAATAAAATAAAAAACAAAAAAAACTCCATTAATGAAGGTGACAAAGGACTCCATGTTATTCCGTTCATCAAATGAATTAAAAAAATCTTTGTAAGTCAATTATGCTCAAAGTTAATTATTCTTCAACGGCAAACAGTCGACAACGCCAATAATTAGTGAAAGCTTCGTCGTATCGGTTATAATCGATATGTAACAACATTTCCCATCTTGACGAGGGGTTCATTTTGAAATCAAGTTTTTTTTTCTCATTTTGACCCGATTTACTTGACATCAAAGTATGATGGACCAGCATAAATTCGTGAGAAAGTGTCTATCATCATCATCATCATCATCATCACAATCATCATCATCGTCATCATCATCGTCATCGTCATCATCATCGTCATCGTCATCATCGTCATCGTCATCATCATCATCGTCATCGTCATCATCATCGTCATCGTCATCATCATCGTCATCGTCATCATCATCATCATCGTCATCATCATTATCATCGTCATCGTCATCATCGTCATCATCATCACAATCATCATCATCATCATCATCAAAAACTGTCCTAATAGTTGAACAAAAAAAGATCAAAGATGGTAGATGGGTGTATCCTTTTTTTCACATGTGTGCATGTGTTTGCGTGTTCATGCTCTCCTGGCCATACCTTTTCCTCTATATACTTGGAAGGTGACATCAGTAGACCTCTCCTAGAGATATTTTTTTGATTTTTGGAAAGGTAAGCTTTTTGAAATTTTTTGGCCTCATTTTGACAGACATCTTTTTTTCAGACATTCTAGTGATCACTGCCTAACAAAAGGTGATCATTCCGTTTTCAAATTTCAATTGATTGCCCCTACACAACATGCTGCCAAAAGACGTTGGCTAAGTGACTGTTTCTTTCAAGTGACTAACCATACATTTGTTTGTACTTTTCCGCAGAGCCAAGGCGCAGGAAAACAATCAAGAATGCATCTCAAATTCAGTATTCGTTGATTAAGAAGCGTTCTTCTATCGTGTAGGCCAGCACGTTCGGGTATCACAGATGATTTTCTCATGGATGTGTTAAGAGCCTGATTGAAGCCATTTTTCAAGAAAACTCTCTATAGGAACAACTGGGGCCTGCTTCATGACCAAGAGAGATGCATATTTTCCACCAGTGCCACGGTTTTCATAATTTGGGGAAGATTTATCTTTACTTATTCCAACAGGGACCAAATTGTCGGAAATGCACAGGAATTCAATAAATACCATAATTCCTATAAAATACGAACAACGAATGAACAAAATGCACAAAACACAAGCAACCAGTTTGAATATTTCCCCGAAATTACTCAGTGTAAAGTGAAGAAAGCCATCGAACAAAGAAAGGGAAGTTTCCTGGACCAGATAACATCACCATCGACCAACTCAAAAAAGCTGGTACAGTCATTACTAGGAAGCTAGCCAACCTATTCAACTTATGCTTCAGTCCCAGAAGTTCGGAATATCACAATCATAATGCTTTCATATAAAAGAGGGAACCCAAGATATCTCAACAACTACTCAACTGTATCTACAAATTTTTCACCAAAGTGATCATCAACCGAATCATCAAAGCACTAGATGAAAACCAAATGCAGGAACAAACCGGCGAATGTTTGAGCATCTTCAGACATCGTCCTTTCTACTTAAAACCTTCATGACCCCCAGATGATGCTGGAAAGTCAGAACGAAAAAGGCAAGAACGTTGGGGTTCACATCAACTTCAGTAAAACAAATGTCATGTACAACAAACATGTTGAAGACAACGACACAACAATCAGAATTGAAGACACACAACTGGAGAAAGTAGATCACTACATCGATCTGAGACAATGAAATCCACAAAAAGAGAAATAAAACAAAGAATAACTTGAGGTTGGTGAACTCTCAGCAGGGCAAGCTCAACCAACAAGAATGAGAACAACTCACCAGTGCTGAAAAATAAGGTATACAACCAATGCATCCTCCCGATAGCCACCTATGGAGCTGAAACATTGGACACAGCCAAAAGACTGACCCTTAAACCAAGAATCATGCATCGTAAATATGAGAGAATCGACTCAACATAACCGAGAGAGATCACGAGACATCACAATGTATTAGAGGAAAAACAAGAGTACGAAATATCATAAAATCTATCAGGAAACTTAAATGGCAATGAGCTGGTCATGTAGTAAGAAAACCACTGGCCATCACAAATTTCAACGAGGATCCTCAGAGATCACATAATGAACTGGGACTGACAAAATATGACGATATAGACAAGTTCATAAGGTACTGGCTCCTTGACGCCCACAATAGAGAGTTCTGGCAAATCTCGAGGAAAGTCTATGTCCAACGACAGACGCTAAAAAACTGGTGATGATTCCATAATCTAGCCCTCTTAAAATTACAGGTTTAGAATCAATTGTTTGTCTACTAGACTGGCTGCCATCCATAGCCAGAAAGCAATGTTTGCTTTGCTATTTATTCAAGGCAAACGTAATACCAGTTTATAATAAACCAACCTTTTCATCTGATTCTATTATTGCATTGGCATTTTTCCACCATCCTGTGTCAACTGAACCCATTGAAACAGTGAAGTAATTCTTATTTGAACGACATTTGACGGACAAAATTCTCAAACATTTTAGTAGTGTTCCGATTTCCAAATGTTTTCGCCAATTTGTTTTGAAAAAATGTATCATGACTTTTGAGACCATATATATATATATACATATATATATATATATATATATATATATATATATATATATATATATATATATATATATATATATTCATAGAGAGAGAGAGAGGAGAAAGAGAGAGAGAGGAAGATATTACATATTTTTCCAGGTAGAATAAAAATACTTTTTGTCAACAGGGTGTGCCACCCGCTTCAATAAGGCAAGATTTCTGTTTTATTTTCGGGTGGTGGAAGCCGAAGTGTGGGGGTGAAGATGTTGCTGACTCTGCAGTTGTCAACCATCTGCCGCCATCGTGCCGTTTGCCTCACCCTGGGGGAGGTGCACTTGGCTCATTTCAAACGCTGCAGTCGCCAAGTGGAAATGATTTATTTCTGGAAATACATTCGACCAAATGTTGTCTCCCTCCCCCTCTCTCTTTCACCCCACCCCAACATACACAATGTCCGTCTGTTTGTCGCACTCTCTCTCTCTCAATCTATTCATTATCTATCCATCTCTTTATCTCGGCTTATCTTTACCTATCTATCTACTGAGGTTCTTGGATTTATTTGTACGGATTTTCTAGGGTACAGATATGCTGACAGTTGGGATCGAAACCCAACACACGTCTTCATTTTCAATTGCTAAACTGTGTCAAGAGTTCTCGGACTATGCTAATCTTTGCTGAATCTAACATTTTATCTAATTTGGGTTCTCATCTGTTGAAAAATATTATGCTTTTGTTTTGTTTTTTGGGGTTTTTTTTTCGTCAAAGTGATGTCGCTTAAAAGTCGCCGTCGGTGGCCATTAGCCTCACAGTCAAGTCACTTCTTATTTATAGAATGGATTTTATAATAATTTGCAAATATATAAATGAATGATTTTGGGGAAATACTCGATAATTAGCATTTTATATTCTCGGAGTTATTTCCTTTGAGAAATCGGATCATCAGGATGAGCGCGACACAGACACAACAGTATTATCATCAAGCTATAAGCTGGATTAGAAATTGTTTTATTCTTCAAAGGTGTGATACTGAAATGAATTTGTGCCATTTCAACGAACAGACAACTGATCGGATTTCATGCTTGGCAAACAATAACTTGCTTTTTTAGTCGGGGTTACCAGAAGCTTTTCCAAGAAAAAAAAACAAAACATGTGCGTGTGTAAGAACGAATCATTCAAAAATTATTTGAAATTATCTTTAAAAAAAAATCTTTCATCAAAAATTATCCAAGATTTTGAAAATCATTGGTGCAAAAACGAGAAAAACAAAAAGAAAAACGCTCCCTCTAAGAAAATAGAACGTTTGTAGGTGATGTCTAGTGGTGAACTCATGCAAATCTACGAGGTTGTGATCTAAAAATGTGATCAGGAGCAGCCCAGGACACATGCAGACACGCAGACAAGCAGAGAGAAACTGTAATTCACTTGGCTGGTCGATCGGGCAGGACATTTGTTGGAATGAGGATTATTTTTACCAGTTTATCAACAGTTACTGACGAGCTACCATGTATTGTTAGAAATAGATGCTACGTGTTTTTATTTCAATATTATTAATTGAAATCTTTAAAAATGGAGACCATTTCGTCGTAATTCTTAGCTGTTTCGAGTCTTACAGAAAGGTCGTTCGTTTCAAAACATGAGAGGGAATAAATTTGACTAAACTCATATTCGGAGAAGATAGACTCGTCAATTTTAGAGAGATTCGACAAATATTTTTGGATACATAATATAAATGTTGGTACGAAGTTTGTATAATGTGGAATACTGTGAGTTAAGAATCATTACAAAATGCTACTCCAAAGATTCAAGTGATAAAAAAAACTAGAGGAACTGTATCGTATGGAAAAGATTTAGGTTCCACTAAATTGAAGAAAAAAAAGCAGAAAGCCTGACAGGTATCGAGAAACGAAGATCTGACTCCCTAGTTTTCAGTCCTTCCCAATGCAAATTTTATTCCTTTTTTTAATGTCAATTTTGTCATCTGTCGACAGTTGCGCCATTCAAGTATCATAAGGTTCGCTTACAATAGGGGTTTATATTCTTACTATTTCGGGGTTAAATGGCGAGGAATTGTGTCACAAATCTTTCACTGCATTATATTGGTTTCATTGCCACCAAGTATGTCAGAGAGTCTCGTTTTTTTAGCAAATAAAGCTGGTGACAGAAACGGATTATTTTTTGTCCATTTCTTTCTTATTTTACATAATAACAAGTTGGCAAAAAAATTGGGTCAAGTTCTGTTTAGCAAATCAGAGAATTCGTTCATGAAAATGTTTTACTTTTTTTCTTGTATAAATGAAATGAATAAAAATATTCATTAATTCATTATAAACATTATCTTATCGCTATAATTTATACCAGGCAGAGCCGTCAAAATGCAGGTTATGAACGTAGAGATGAGATCAATGGTGAAAAGATGATAGCTGAAGATGTGCCTGTTTAGCTAAAAGCGATATTTTAGCGCTTGACTTTACCCAGCGTTCGAAATCTATGCATTTTGATGCCTATACCTGGTTAATAGGTTACCCCAGCTCATTGAAAGTACTGCGTTCCAATTCAAATCTTTCGTAGGCTGAAATAGCTTAAAGCGAAAGAGAAACTACCATTGATTTATATAATAACATTTTTAGCGCCTCTAGACCACAAAATTGGTGATGATGGTGTCTTTGTCGGAAGTTGGGATGTGGGTGGGTATCGAAGTCTAGGATGTAGGAGATAGTACAAGAGGGTGCGCTCTGTCCCTATAACGTCTTCCAGCAAAAAAAAAAACAAAAAACGATTGAACACTTTTCGTCCTTCTAAATGAAAAATCGAAGAAGTGCCATGGAGCATATTCTACGGGAATCCGAGAGTAGGGTCACCTGTACATGGAAAGATCGATTTCCGAAATGAAAAGACCAGAATGCAGATTTTCTATCCAGAGGCGGGGAAGCGGGGGGTCCGTTCTTGTCGTTTTAGAAATTTCTCGGTTCTTGTGTGACTACGAGAGCTGAAACATGAAACTTGAGAAAGAAATTGGCTCTCAAACGAAGAACTATGCAACGTGCAGAAGAAAAGCATTTAACTGAACATCACAAAACAGTGTAATATATTACAAGGAAAAGCAAGTGTCACAGATGTACTAGAAGTCATTAGCAATCTAAAATGGCATCGGACAGGCCATGTTGCAAGGATGTCAAAACCCACTGGACATGGCGACTCCCTACATGGATCTCTCGAGGGGTGGAGATTATGATTTGTACCATAATGCACGAGAGTGAAAAAAAAATCCTAGTAGACCCTTGGAAAGGTTCTTTTCCGACGGATGGATGATGATGATGATGATGATGATTGCAGGCAAATCTCACTGACTAAGATGCACGGCCAACCAAGAGAAAAGACAGAAATACCGTAATGTGCTAATGATCTAAACGCGAAGGGGCAATCTGTCTTGCTTTTACCTGGGCTACAACAGCAACCTATTCTAAAAAAAATGCAATACTCTCTACCATGAGATAGGCGACAGAAAGATGTCTCTTCAACCTTCGGCACTCTGTAGGCGACTTGGTTCACCGAGCAAAAAATTTGTCCTGCCACTGCAGTCGACTCCGATCGTCGACGGATAGAATTTCGCGGAAGTGTTGTTCAAACAATTCAACTTCGATTTCTCTTATATACGAGCATACACACGTTTCAGGTTTTAAAAGTTGCTAAGTACACAAAATATTGGCGCTCTTGAAAAAATGCCAAAAGCCAAAGGTCAAGCTGAAATTCAAAGAAAAAGGGGAAATGGTGTTTATTCTCTATTTTATCTCTTATCAGCAAAAGAGCTCCTGTCTCTTTTCAACCCAGCTGGCAAATTCTGTTGTGAGTGGGCGCTAAGGATATATATCTGCCTTAGTAAGTGACCCTTGAACGCTGTTTTTGAAAACAGGCTTAGAGGGTGAATTGAGATTCTCCACTCCCAGAGAACTTATCAAATAAATTTGCCTGATTAAATCCTCATTGACCCCATTTTTATTCCGACGTGTTTGTTGTGAACACAAGCAAATCAAATTTTGGGGTTGACCTTTGGCTTTAACAGCGTTTCAATCATTCTAATCTTTGTAAGAAGTACCAGAATCTCAAGGGAAGTACTTGCTAAATGTCAAAGTTATTCCAGTAAGTCTTGCGGACAATACATCTATTTAGTTGATATAATATTCATTTATTAAATAAAGCATTTATTCAACTCATTCATTATTCAACAGTACATTTATTCATTCAAGGGTTTTTGTTGTCTTTTCAGGTTATATGGAATCAACCTGTGGTTCACGATAATAGGGTCAAATAATTCAGTCACTAGCCAACTTTAGGTCCTGGTTTAATCTCAATCCCCAACCATCGAAAGAGAAATAAGGGGTCCATAGCAGAAATAAGAGGTCATATTGATTGCATAAAGGGAGAGGATTAGAAACCCCTTTTGACAAATGTCCTGTTACATCAAAGAAATTCCAATGAGGAAATCCTTCAGAATCTGCTACAATAATAAGGGGTAAGAGTTGCAAATAAGGTAGTAAGGAGATTTTTGAAAAGTCATATCCTTTTGTGGCTAAAACGCACTAGAAGAAATGTTAAGTACCTTGGTAATCAATAGTGAATTTTTATTTGAATAAATATATTATTTTAAGATAATAACAATCATATCTGCATTCATTTCCTTCACTTTTTAATTCAGTTTCATCATTTTTTTTATTAATACCGCCTATAATTATACTTTTGGGAGCATTTATATGATTTTTCGAACATATTCAACGTTTCAGGGGCTTTTTATGATTTTTTGAGCATATTTGATAATTTTAGCAGTGAATTTAGCTGGGAAGGAAGAATAGACTGAAAAAAAATGGAAAAATCCAGCCATTTTCAACCATAAAGGGAGATAACTTTTAGCTATACTTGGAAGACTATTTTTAGTGACTCATTGACAAGATTTGCCAAATTTTGGTGTACTTGGGTAAAAAAAATTCATATTAGATTAAATGTATCATCTTATTGCTTTTTGCTATTGTGCTGTAGTCGCAAGAAAAAATACTGTTTTTCTACAGAGTTTTACCAAAGTCTCAGGAGCCATGCAATAATAAGAGCCGGACCTACCACACTAGTATCAGTAGCAGCTATCAGTCCCACTCCTTTGTTACCCTCTTATTATTCTACGTAACCGCCTTTTCTCTCCTCTTCCTTTCTATACTCTTATCAAACAGCGTTTTCTCTTGTCTTCCTTCTGTATGTGTCAGTCACACTGATATTATTAGTAGCAGCTATTATCTGAGCCTTTTTTGTGCACTCATCATAACTATTAATGGAGCGATGGGTCATAGACTAGTATTTGATTTTTTTCAAAGAGAAAAGTGTGAATATCTTGATCATGATTTCGAGGTTCATTCATTATGTAAATACCTCTGCTAGCGAAGATATAAGTATTTGGTTGCGTCTGTCCATCAGTCTGTCCGCACGATATCTCCGGAAGTACCCGATGAACTCCAATGAGATTTTGCAGAAAGGTGAGCGATTGTGTAAAGAGTAAGAAGTGGTTAAATAGTTTTCGTTTTTTGAGAGATAATTTCTCAGTTTCTTATATATTCATATATACGCTTATGTCTGTCCATACAATATCTTCAAAGAGTTCACAATGAATGTGTGGAGGAGTGAAATGGTTATGAAAAAAATTGATTGAATTTTTGGATGTATTCATGCACAATTATCTTCCCTAGATCGTAGTTAAATGTCAGAACCAGATATTATCACCTAAAGGCCATGTCTATCCACATGATATTTCCACAAATTCTGTGGGAGGGTAGTTAATAGTCTAAGGAATAAGTCATGAAATTCAAGAGCGGTTTCATCCATCTATAAAAGAACAGTGCAGCCTTTTCTGTTTGTTTCTCTATCTGTGATGATTGAATCTTCCACTGATAAAAATATCTAACCTCCATTGGCCTTTTTTTGATAAAACCTCAGATGAAATCGATAAAATGTGAAGAT
>OY735213.1:1025000-1070000 GCA_963457665.1 Thysanoteuthis rhombus
CCATTCGAATCCAAACTCGACCCAATTTGTTCTCTGTTCATCCAATGAATATATATATATATATATATATATATATATATATATATATATATATATATATATATATGTATATATATATGTGTTTCTTATCTTTCATGTACGCTGTTTTCCCTTCGAATTTAGGTCGAACCACTGTATCTAAAGCCTACCACGTCTGCCAAAGAGGTGAGATCGACGGTGCAGTAACAGAGTGGACAATGAAATTGGTGACCTGAGTTCAAACTCCGCTCCAAGCTGTTCACATTCACCCATGGAAAAGGCATAAATCCATCTCTTCCGCCACCGCCCAGTGTGCAAAAGAGCTAGGAGATTAGGCTTCCTAGGGAAGGTAGCCAGTCTTGGAGAGGGGTCACTCTGATTTCAAAATGGAGAGTGATGTCTCCTTAAGTGTGTGGATGACAAACCTGACGTCCTCACGGTAGCTCCTGCAGCCAAGCCGATGCCAAGCGTATCGTGCTCTGTTTTCATTTTCCGAGGTTGTGACGGGGATTTTGTTGACTTGGCATCTCCTGGGATCTCCATACTCTTCGCCCGGACATGCACCCTGGAGAGAATACTCCAGCGTGGTCCTATTGTATGTCGAGAGAAAACGGAGGCCATTCACATCCACTGCACCAAATAACGGTATTGAGTAGCCAAGCACTAATGAATACATCAACGCTCCGATTAACGACGAGATTAAGTTCTTCAAAACCATTGACTGAACTGAACTAAAACAAGACTGGCTGCTTCAGGGTCAATCACAACTCTAAACGCTATATCAGCCACTGAGCCGAGTATTTGTTAAGCTAAAGAAATTATGGTCCAACATTAACAAAAACTGTTTCTTTAAAGTAATCAAACATGATACAAACAACTGTGAAAATTACAGGTTGCTATGATGAAAGGATCTATTAGGTGTGAGTTCACCCGTTGAAGGGAATCTGTTTCAGGTTACAACAAAAGTAATATTGATCCTGGTACAGATTTAACATTTGTCATTGATTGATACTGTTGAAACAATTTTTAGTTCTACATATGTTCATGAGTATTTAAATGTTGAATGATAAATGAATTATATAGGGTTGAGTTTTGGCATATATATATATATATATATATATATATCACATATTGTGAAGGAGTTGAAATAGGGTGCGTAGTTGTGGTATGATATTGTATGGAGAAAGAAATTCTGTTTCGTTTACATTTCATATTCTAATGAAGCAAGGGAGTTTGACCCTAGCATCGCCGAGCTTGTCGTTCTTTTTTTCCAATATTTAAAGAAACGACTCAGACTGGAGCGACTGGGGTGTATTCTTCATCCACCACAACAGACGACGAATCCCGACCTTCAAAATCGAGACAGCAAGATATAGAATGAGGTAATAACTGTTGAGCGTCCCCAGGTCTGAAGCATCTTTTGTCTGGGAACGCTCAAACATTTTCCATGAATAAGTTAATAAGTAATTGCCATGTTGGATAGCGGAGGATACCTGCACGAATATATATATTTTTGTATTAACGAAGTGGCGTAAAAGCAAGATATAACTTTATAGATAAGATGCCATCTAACAGTCATTGGCAAAATCACTGAAAGAGGTTTCATATCGTGTCGGGGTCAGGAGGCGGAATTCTTTCACACATCGATTTTCTTTTCTTTTCCAGTGTTTATGAATTCAATTCTTAACAATGTCTTTTCTCTATTCAACAGACCACTTTTCCTTTTCTTCCTCTTTCTTTCTTCTTTTCTTTTATCAAATTGACCGTTCTATGAATGCCAAAAAGTTTTTCGTACAGACCAACTTTGGATCGGTTCATAGCGATCGTGAGAAAAGATGGAAGGAGAGAGCAACTGCAGGAGAAGGAATGTTTTATCGCTTTTCTAAGTAACACAACGTCATGTTATTTATTTATTTTTTTCGATCAATTTTCGAAGTAAAAAAATTGAAAACACAAAGAAGAAAAAAAATGTATGTCAACTGTATGGTGTTTATTGCTAATGTATCCACTCCATTTATATGTATTCAAAACTTTTTCATTTTCCCATGAATCATATGGCATTTAGGATGATATTTCCACTTCTATTTTTGATACAATGATCATTTATTTTTGCTCCGGTTTCTTTTTAACGAAGATCAATTTGAAAATCACTTTGAAACAAATAGTTTTATCACAAAAACAAATATCCAATAAATGCAACCAAACGCTGTCAAAAATTGTATTAAAAACGTCGCTAGTTTTGAACAAAATCTCATCTTTTCTTCGTTCTGTTTCTTTACGTTCTCGAAGTATTTTGGTCACTCATTTATATTAATCACTTTTCATTCTAATTGTCTTTTTCTTTCTCTTCCCTTCTCTTTCCTTCTATTTCCACGTCCCCCATTCTTACTTCTCTAGACAATTGCATATTGTTTCCTCTAGTTTCAAGGAAGAGGTAAATGTATTCATTTATGTCTGTCAGTCCACACAATATCTGCAAAAGATCACAGAAAAATTCCAACGAGATTTTCTGGAAGGGTTGGCCATGAAGAATTAGTAAAAATTAGGGCTGGATCCAAAATTTTTCCGATTGAAAAATATTCTTTTCATTTTTATTCTATACAATATCTCCAAAACTTTCAAATAAATTTCAGTGAATATCTTCTAAATGATTACACATCGAGTGGGGAAGAATTATTTAATGTTGGGGCTGACCCAGAAGTTTTCTTTTGATTGAAAGATAAAAACTTCTCTTTTCATACTTTCATGGATTCACTTTCATTTCTAGAAGTTTTCAATGAATTTTAATTATATTTTTGTTGAAGGGTTGACCACGGTCCATGGAAAAGTTGATTGATTTTGGGGGGTAGATCTCTCGCTCAAGCTTTAAACATCTTTCTTTCTGTTCTCTTTCCTATCACTCAAATACTTTTCACGCACAAATAGATCGTCAGACACACATTCTCTCTCTCTCTCTCTCTCTCTCTCTCTCTCTCTTTCCCTCTCTCCCCCTCTCTCTCCCCCCTCTCTCTCTCTCTCTCTCTCTCTCTCTCTTTACAACCCCATTCTTGTCCAATTCCATATTTATCCATCTTTTTATTTGTCTTATGTCTCTCCCCCAATTTGCTTGGTTTTCAACTCAAGGCCATTATTTTGTAAGCCCTGCAAGCTCATCCCTCTGACTTTTGCCCCTTTTCCAAAATATCCGTCACCCTTGAAGGCTTTCTATCAACCCTTTCTCTAACACGTCGTGTCTGGGAATCTCATTTTGACGCCAAAAAAACTCAGCACTATTTCTTTCACGCTATTCAGAAGATGGAAAGAGCGAAATTTTATAAAAAAAATGGAAAAATAGTTTTGCTTTCGTGAATATTTTGAAGTCTTACAGATTGAGGGAGTGTCGATGGCCAAGTGGTTAGCAGTCCGGAAAATACATTCGGCGGGCTGATTACAAACTTCAGTTTGGACCATTTCCGTTCACTTCGCACAAATGCCATTTGGGAAATCATGAATTTTCCGTTTTTCCCTGTAGCTATGGATAAAATAACAAGACCGGAAAAGCCCCAAACCTTGTGAGACTGGCCATGGACTGTGTAGGGGACGGGTAATAGGGTTTTGGTGTTGTTTCGACAGGTTTAGCAAACCGGAAGTGGGTTATAATATTTGCTGATTTGAAATACCCCCACACCAACCTCAGTATTACAGGCGGATGGATAAGTGACTGAAGTTTTTTCAAAGGAAAATTTTCAGCTTTTGGCACGAAAACAAAATTAGTCTGCGATCGAAAGAGAAATTTAAAAACCGGTTCTGAATAGAAGCCAGGTCAGCGATGACGTCAAAGAAGATTCGAGGCGATGAAATATTTTCTTTGCTTTTGCTGCGAATGACAAAACGAAAGATTCTATCAAGATTTGATTAGAAGCAAATGAACAAGCATTTCCCAACGGTATACTGAATTTTCTTTCACAAAATAATGTAATGATTTAGAACAGTCACTTGGTTAGTCACTCAACAGAAATTGTCACGTGACCAATATTTCTTATTAGCATGCTGTGTTGGGGTGATCAATCAAAAATAGTTAAAACATATTATCTTTCGACTTTTTTTCTAGACATAAGGAGTATTTGTTTAAATTTCGTCCTCAAACTCTATTTGTGCACCCTGTATGCGCAACACATACATACATAACCAGTCAGCCAGAATCACTCAAAAACTGAAGAAACTCATGTAGACAGTATTGGTTGACGGTTTCGAAAAATCTCAAAAAGTAATAATATTGTCTTTCCTGTTTATTCCTACTGCCAACTTGTGGAGCAAAAATTAACATTTCAGTTTCAGTAGCAAGACGGGGAATTTGCTAGCCCCAACCTCAATATCGACTGCTTCAAATGGACTAAATCAAATCGATTGTTTCTTGGTTCATTGCCCAGCCTACCACAGAATGTCATTGTAATTCATTGAGAAGTATTGCAGGGACAGACAAAATGAAATTTTTAAAAAACCAGCTGACAGACAAATATTGAAGAATACATGACCTCTGACCCCTGTACAACTTCTTTGGCTAAGGTAACCAAATGAGTTCTTTTTCAAAGAATATAACAGGAATCTGCTTCACAAATACTGAGTAAACTGCTTATAAGTGATAAGATAGAGATGGGCCTTTTAGATAATAAATATCGTTTGACAAAACTCTCCATGATTGTAATAAACGATTTCTTCTGTATTACGGCTAGTCTTTATTTGTCTTGACAAACGTTAAGGCAGATCGCTTCCTTTTCTCACTCTAGCAAAAGTATCAAGATAGGAACACATTGCTATCACGTCACGTGAACTTACATGAATTCACATCACGTGGGAATTCAGTGGTGCACATGCCAGTTTACCGTTTACTTAAATTGCTGGGAGGGAGACATACTGCTGTGACGGCTGAAGAACACGTGATATCACGAGTCTTTGCTGGTCTGCCTGTACGACCTCACGCATCATAATTTCTGTTTATGTGCGCACATTTGCGATATGTGTGATAGCGTGAGGCTGTATTTTCTCTGATCTAAATTCTAGAATGTTAGATGAACACTTGTAAAATCACGTGAGGTTACATGACATACGAGTGAATCCTACGGCTGATTTTTATGGTTTTGACGCCCCGAGAGCTTCCATGAATTCATTTGACATGATAGCATTAGATTTATTGTTTGGATCAGATTTGAGTAAGATATGAAAAGACACCTTTTTATGCTCAGTCGATAGGAGATTGTTATCTTGGTCTCCCTGCTTTCCCCAGTGAACAGGACTGTCCGTTTGTATTTGCTCTTCTTCTCTTTATTGACTTGGTTCAATAGAAAAGATCAGAACGGAAAGTGACACGTCAAATACGGGTACAATAGAAATGGGCAACACGATTTACGAAAGACCAGGGTGGTCGCAAACGTTCGACTACCATGAAGCTATTTGTTCACTGGAAAAACGGCATGTCTATCAGGATTCACACTGCCTCAAGACACACACACACACACACACACACACACATATATATATATATATATATATATATATATATATATATAGACTCACATTCTTGAATGTACATATATATAAATACAAGCTCACACACACACTTACATATATATATACATGCGTGTGTATGTGTGTGTGTTTGGGGCGCTTAATATCACAAAATAGAGCTTATTTAGATAATTTGTTTAGATAATTAAAAGATGTTTTAATTATGTTAATTATATGGAGTTTGGCGAGAAATTATTTATTATTAAAAGTCAAATTATCAAATCAAATTAGCCAAGTTATTTCGTTAAATGAATCGTTATTAATTATGGATTACGGCGAAAAAATCCAAATTAAAAATAATTCTCTTTTGAAAACGAACATAGCAATTTTTGCCCGAATGGTCTATAACTGGATATATTTTGTTACTTAGTAAGACAATACACAATCTTTCATCTCAGCCAACGGAAGTTAGAAGGGGTATATATATGTATCCACCCATGTTTGTCTGTTTGTTCGCTCAATATACCCTAAGGTTTCGAAGAAACTTCAATAACATTCTGTAACAGGATGGGTTAAAGAAAAATTGATAAAAATCTTGCGGTAGATCCGGCAAGGTTTTCCCAACTGAGAGATATTTTTCTTATATCACTTTTTCCATACACTTAGGTTTCATTTATGGGCAATTACGACTTTTGCTATTTCAAAATGTCTGCCGCTCCAGGGTATAGGGGGATAGGGCGAATTGAAAGTCAAAGAAGCCGATCACAATCGCCCTAACCCTAAAAACCACTGACCTTGAAGCTGGGGCGGCGGTAATTTTGAAACGGGAAAGTTAACAATAGCTCACATGTTCGTCTCTTTTTCTATAAAGATTTTTTTCATGAATATTCAATGATATTTTGAGGAAGGGTGGGCCATAGGCTGAGGAATATTTTATTGAAATTCAGGGCGGATTGAGGATCTTTTTTTTCAAGATATATTTTTTTCATATATTGAGAAACTAGTACACAACATGGAAAAATCGAAAATTACACTCTTACCTCGATGATTTTCATCCAGTTCTCAGTTGATATATAGGATTTTACTAGCAAACCGTAATTACTGCTTGCGTTAAGATAAGTATTATCAACTCGAAAATATTTTTGTGATAGTTTTACTGCCAAAAAAGCTCTAATAAGTGATTAATTCAGGGAAAAAATGGCTTCAAAAACTCTCAAAATACACCCAAAAGATGCTAAAAAAAGGTCAGATACATGCGAAAGAACGACCGAAATTTATAAGCACAACCACGCCGATTTCGCCCTCTTTCGCACTGCCAAGATAGGAAGAGCGCTAAATTAGCAACGCTGGTTAGGATTGGTTCAGCTTTTCGTGTCAACGGCGTCGACAGAGGTGTGCACTCTCTGGGTGCTCTCTAATTTTAATTATGCAGTCGCCTCTTCTGATTACCTCCCAGCAATTTGCGTGATGCCTAATAAGTATATGTCAAAGAGTTATAATTTTTATTTCCTTGTTGGCAACTTTTTTTTTTTCCATTTTAAAAACTTTGATGACTATTTTTCCTGTTTCACAGTCGTCTCTAAGGGATCGGAAGTGTCCTACTTTATTTCCCGAAGGAAACATAACGGACTTGAAATTCAAATTACCACTTTTCTCTCTTAATACTCTTCGTGCAAAGTATAATTTTACCTTAAATATTGATTCAAGTATTTCAAAAAATCAGGAAGAGCTTTCAGACTTAACTCTGGTGTCCACTGCAAAAATGGCGGTTTACAACAAAATCATGAACATAACAGATTTTATTACAGGGAAGCCCAGTACTGCACGCCATAATATCCCACGAAATCAGTAGGACATACAAAAAATTGCTCTCATACTGGGAACTTCACACTGGTACTTTATAGGACACGCAACAGCATTGATGTGGAATTTAATAACGCAAAAGATTATTTCAGTCATACATGAAAAGATTGTTTATTATATTTATAATGATAGAAAAAAAATGGACCAGGCAATTACATGTATTGTCTCTTTACCTGGAATGTATCGTTTGTGTGGTACTAGGATAACATAATGTACTAGGTGTAAAAATGGTATACGAGAGGCTGTAAAAAAAGGTGTAAAAGTCGGGAAACCAATTATTTTCTTTTGTTAAGCCGTTCCCTCAACCGACGAATGAAAGTCAATTTCGACGTTATACGAGTGGTGTGGGTGAGGGCACTAACATCATTTGAGGGTGGAAAGACATCGGATTTAATCTTTGAAAATGTACAGTAATTTGATGAATGTCGATAGATTTCAAATTACAAATTTGTATTCTTTGCCAATTTTGTTCGTATGTCGAATAGCAGCAGGGAAGGAAACTTATCCTCATCAAACATCGTGGTTATTCATTGAATTCATTTGGACATGTGGGTGGCAAAACGGTTAACAGAACAAAGAATGGGATCGGCGAGCCGAGTTCAAACTCCTGCTGAGATAGTTCACGTTCATGTTGCGCTGATGATCTTGAGAAAGGCATGGATCCACTTCACCTACAGCTGTAAGGTTCATCACACCTTGTGTCTCATACCTACTTGAGGCAGGTCTATGTCCAACAACGTACCTTAAAGACTGAAGAAAAAGATATACAAAAAAAAAAATCGGTGCCAATTAGGTTCATAAGTCGAGTAGCAGCTGTCTAAGTAAATTTATCCTCAACAAACATTGTAAGTTATTCATTGAATTCTTTTGCTTGGGCATCTCACAACGCGACACGAAATCAAAATCTGTTTGATTTCTTCTAACGTTACTTCCAAGTCCACCCAAAGAAGATATTTGATTAAAACATTTTCTTTGGAAATAGAAACAAGTTCCTGACTCTCGTTTTTCATAAGGGTTTGTTTTTCCTTTTTTTTTTTTCTTTTTTTTTTTTTTTTTTTTTTTTTGTTCGCAGCTGCCTTGAGGGTCTTTAGGCGTGACGATATCAAGAACTCCTCAGTCAATACAGCTGTATTGTTGTCCGTTCGGCTGGACGGAGATACTTCTCTCTGCAAATAAACTTGCTGAGATTTTTCGCACCTGGTTACTCCCGCAGATTTTATAAGTACAAAAATAACCGATTTTTTTTTTTTTTTTACATTTTTGTCTTTAATCAGGGTTTTGCGGAGAAATAACGTTGGTGCACGTGGCCTTTACGGATTGCAGACAGAGAGTTGAATTGTGTGATTTTTTGATGACTAAAAAGTGAGGGACAGACACACAAACAGTGAGTGAGAGAGAAGGGGAGGGAGAGTCTTAAAAGCTCAACAAAAAAGGTGATTTTAAGTTACGGACGCATATTCGGTGCCGGTCAGGTTTGTAGGTCGAGGCAGCACCTGCCTGAAAGGTCTGAGGCGTGACGGAAAAACTCTTAAGTCATTACAGCTGTATTGTTGCTTCTCTTCCGGCTAGACGGGACTACGAAATTTCTCTTTCCAAATAAACTCGTTCTGATTTCCACAGCTGGTCCTTCCAGTAGATTTTACAAGCATATGCAGTGAAGTGTAAATAGGATTCGATACATTTATAAAAAATTCAATATCCTTATATAGCTTCAGAATTGATAGAATTTGGACAAAATTTTTTTTTTAAAATTGTATATCAAAAAAAGATTTTAAAAAATGATGAAACAAGATTCAACATTGAAATTTTCTGTAAAAATATGTTAAGTCAGCTCGGATAATATAATGGTTGTTGCATCTGCCTTGCGGGCAGACGGCCCCAGGTTCGATTCTAAATTTGAGCAAATAATGTGGAAAATACTCCATTTGGACAAAATTCCCTCTGCATTATCGACGCTTTGTGGTTAGGGTGGAGGTACCTCTTCGGTGGATTTACACCCTGCCAAGATGGTGGACAACAAAATGAGAATAGAATTCTTGGTTTCCACCAGATTTGAGACTTGCATCAGAAACCGGGACTTTGTCATCGGCCACCATACTTCATTGGGAGTTTTACCAAAATGTCAGACAGACCTTCTTAAAAGCATGTGAAGATAAACTTTTCGAAATGTATCGGATACTTTTTGCACCCACTTTTTTAACCCCTAGAAAAGGTGCATGTATCCACTGTTCGTCCACGCGATATCCTCGAAAGTTTTCAATGAATTCCATTGAATCTTTTTGGAAAATCAGGCTGAAGAATTGCTTAAATTTTGTTGCAGGTCCAGGGATTTGGGGGGGATTAAGATATATTCTTTTTCACTTATATTTATGTGATCACTCATGTTTTTAACACAATATCTCCAAAAGTTCTGAATGAATCTCAATGAGATTTTGCAATAGGGATAGCCATGGGTTGAGGAAAAATCGATTTCTGATTGAGACATTTTTTGCAATAAGAAGGGGGGAAAATAATAGTCTTAAAAATGGAAAATCGAAACGGTCGCCATCCATTCATTGTAGCAGTTTATGAACTGATTTTTGTTCAGTTTTTAGTGTCTGCCTTCAGTGTTCTCTGAGTGCTTGAGCTCAAGGCGCAATACTTTTGAGTAACCTTGAAAAATCTTGAAAACATTTTTTTAAAATGACCTACAAAAATTGCAGCGGTCGCAGTCGGACCAAGGGTAGCCACCCGAAATAGCAAAGCAGGTGGAGCCCTTTAACCCTGTAAGGCAATCCATTTTGAGTGAAGGGCTAGCAGCATAACACGTTAAAATCCTACTTACTGTTCTAACCATTATGCCGTTCTATACCACACAAGATGTCTACAAGAATTTTCAAAATCCCAGACACTGAAATCATTTGATAGAGAAAAACCTGACATTTCGAATCTTCCTCAGTTAATAAATGTATTCAATGGTTCTGTACAAATCTATGGAGGGAGATGTCAATATATACCAATATTCCAAACGACCGATTGATACAGGTTGAAAAATATAGACATACTTATAAGTCGATTGATACAAGCAGACAAAGATAGATAGATATGAACAGACTGGGTTAGCAAGCTAGCTAGCTAGATAGATCTGGATATATATATATATATATATATATATATATATATATATATATATATATATATATATATATATAGAGAGAGAGAGAGAGAGAGAGAGAGAGAGAGAGATAGTTAGATAGATTGATAGATAGATATCAACAGACTGAGATGGATAGATAGATAGATATGAATAAAGATAGATAGGTAGATAGATATGAACAAACTAAGATAGATAGATAGATAGATAGATAGATAGATAGATAGATAGATAGATAGATGGATATGTACAGACTGAGATAGACAGATAGACAGATAGATAAATTGATAGATATAAACAGACTAAGATAGATAGATAGGTAGATATGAACAGACTGGGATACATAGATAGAGAGAGAGAGAGATGAACAGACAATGATAGAAAGATAGATAGATTGATATGAACAGACTACGACAGATAGATAGATAGATAGATAGATATGAAAAGGCTGGGATAGATTGATATGAAGAGACAGAGATGGAGAGAGAGAGGAGGGGATAAGAACAGACTGGGATGGATAGATAGATAAGAAAAGAATGCGAAAAAATTTGAAATGGATAAGTAAATAAAGAGAGAAAGAGAAAAGTACATACGAGTATCTCTCACTTTTTAAAAGTTTGTTTTACGCCTCTGTTCTGCTTTTACGGAAAAAGGCGGGAGGCGAAAACAGCGTTCAGTGTTTGTTTTGTAGCAAGGCGTTATAGACACACCTCCATTCTCTGTCCTCTTCTTTTTACATCCCAGCTTCCTGTAGCCCTCACCACCTCAACCTTCTATCAACAAACCCAACTTTCTATTATCACTATTTTTTTCGAGCTGGGAACGATCAAAAAAATTCAGTAACCAATTAATGGTAATTGCTTTTTACTTTTGAACACAACATCAGGTATCACATGTTTTGTAGATTAATTTGAAACCTGCGTGTCCCTGACGATATTTGTGAGCCAAATCTTCATTTTGTGATAAAAACTATTGTTTGCCAGGATAAATTTTCATAATTCAATGTTAGTTGTCTTTATATTGCCTCCAAACATAAAAAAAGAAAATTCAATTACAGAAAATTTAAAAGTCTAAAGACTGAAAGTGTCAAGGCATTTCGAGGCATTCTACTTTCGGATAGCAGGGAACGCCTGTACACGCAATACAGCTAATATAACGAACCTAGATAGATGCTTTCGCATTCTGCCTTTTTACGTAAAAGCCAGAAGGAAGCATAAAACAAACTTTCGGAAAGTGAGGGATACTTATGAATACTTTCTTTCTTCCTTCCTTTATCAACCTAATCTCAGAGTGTCTCGTTCATAATTTGCCGATGATTTCGATCCGTCTATTGTTTCTGCCCAACTGCGCCAACGGGCGAAAAGGAAATTTATTTAAGTGGAAAGGACCGTGGCGGTGAAATTCTGAGCGGTTGCCAAAATGGCGGCGAGAAGAATCGGCAGAAAAAATTAAGTCTGAAGGCAACACTGTCTCCAAGCATTTTTGGCTCTTTCCCAAGTTTTTGTCTTTGAGATATACAATGCAACATTCTCTATCTCTCCATCTCTCGCCGCTTTTCTCTTTGTCTTTTCTTCGTAGCCGGCGGAAATTTTTTTTTTCTTGAAAGAAAATCTTAGAAATCACATCAGGATTTATTCAGACACGTAATAAAAACATTATTCTATTCATTCAGACATGATAATAACAGCGGAATGATGCTGTTTATAATTTTGAGCAGGGTCATTCACATTCCAAGAGTTTTTCGGGCAATTGGACCTATTCTTCTTGTTTATGTTCTTCATACATGAAAGAAAGGAACTGGGAACATTTCCATGTTAGAAACCATGAAACAAGCTGTTCTAGGATAGAATTACTTATGTACAACGTTTACATATTCTGTTCGACACCATTTTTCACTTTGCACTAAAGGAGGAAGTAGACAGAAGAAGAGTTTCTCTTCCTTACGTATATTACATATTACACCTGAAGAATGCTGTAGAATGAAACTACCGGAACGTTGCATGAAGAAAATAAACGAGGAGGAGTTCAATTTTCTGAGAAAAACCTTTGATCGAAATGATATTTGCTGCCTGTCACTTGGTGTAATAATGTCTGCCTAAATTTCTGTCCAATCAATAGAAAATACGCAAGAAATTTCACTTATAGACTTTTGGGGGTGTTTTTAACGCTTTGGACTCCGTGGTAGGTATATATATATATATATATATATATATATATATATATATATATATATATATATATATATATATGTATACATATATATATATATATGTCTTTATATATATATGTCTTTATATATATATATATATATATATATATATACATATATCTTTATATATATATCTTTATATATGTATATATATATATATATACATATATATACATATATATATATATATATACATATATGTCTTTATATATATATATATATATATATATATATATATATCTTTATATATATATATATCTTTATATATATATATATACATATATATTTCTTTGATCTTCTTTTCCTTCTTCCCTTCATTTCCCTATTCCTATCTTTCTTCCTATTTCTTTCTTTCTTTCTGTTTCTTTCTCCTTTCTTCAATTTTTCTTTCTTTTTTTTCCTTTTTTTTCCATTATTTTTTCATCCTTTTCTTGATTTTTCTTTATGTCTTTTTCCACATTTTCTCCCTTCGTTTCTTCCTTCCTTCTTTCTTTCTTTCCTTCCTTTCTCTCTTTCATCTCCCAATCCTTTTCGACTTCTCCCTTTCTTTTCCCCCCTTCCTCAACACCTTTCCAAGCTACCCCCCTATTCCCCATTTCCCCCTCTCATAATAATTAAGTCCTTGTCTCTTGATTGGTCGTAATAGAATTTTCAAACATTTTAACTTAAGTGGTTTTTATTGCTTCCTTCAAAGTAATTTGAAAGTTTTGCCCATTTCAGAGAATCACACCTTTTCTAATAATGACTTTATTCTTCTGTCTTCTGTCTTCAGTCGAAGAGAATCGCAGAGATGTCGCCCTTCCTTTCCTGTCCACAAAGAACCCATTCCCTCCACCCATCCCTTCTCTTTCAGAAGAGAATTCCATTTCAAGTGTGAGATGTTATACACCATCCCGGCACTTAACAATCGCCGTGGTCGAGTGGTAAAGTCCTCTACCAGTTCGGTAAGCCGTGGTTCAATCCACCATCAACTTTTAAAAAATGGTACTTAATGCCTCTCTGCTTAGTGCAAGGACTACGATTGAGGAACCTCTCTTTGGGGCTTAGAGGTTCCGGTGATTATCCTACGGGATACACTGTTTCTCGTAAGATCACCAAAATTAAGCAACGTTGAGCCTGGTTAGTACTTAGATGGGTGATTATTTGAGGATATCAGGTACCGTTAGCAGAACGAATCTTCAACGGGCCTGGCAAGCTGGAAGTGGGTCTTACTAACAATTGCTCGTGTGTACCAAACCCTTGATTAGGGTGTAAGCTGAGAACGATGATGTATACATACATCCCGACACTTGACTTATCCACATTTTATATTGTCTTGCATTCAGGGCACACATGATTTTCATTACAAGTCATAATATTTTGAACCTTAGTATATGACCCGTCACTTCCCTGACGGTTATCCTTAGTTTACAAATAAAAGAAACCATGAAATTTTTGGTGAACAATTGTCAGAATTGTTACATTATTTATCTCTGCCAACGTAGTGGGTGATGTATACGTATTTGGTCGCATCTGCCCGTCCGACTGTCCAAACAATATCTCCAGAAGTATCGAATTAGTCGAAATGTTGCGAGTAGGTGGGCAATGGGAAAAGAAAAAAAAATGAACCAGAATTTTTTGTTTGTTTTTTGAGAGATTTTTTCCGTTTCTCTTTTCATACATTTATGTACACGCCTATGACTGTTCACACAACGTCTCCGAAAGTTCTCCATGAATTTCAATCCAATTTTGTGGAGAAATGGATAATAATCTACGAAAGAAGTTTCCTAATTTTGTAGTGGATCTATATCCCATCACTCTCTCGGACAATAGCGTTGGTAGTGGTATTCGCTCTCTGAGTGCTTTGTAATCGTCAAAACTGATGCATCATTCAAGAAGAGCTCAACCCAAACCAAAGAACACTTGAGTGAAATCATGTTACTTCAAATGACTGTTTTCTTTAATCAATATAGATTTACAATGCCATTTAGTTACATACATTTAACCCATCATTTCTTCGGGGACATTTCCTGTTACTTTCATCTTCCTCATTATGCTGTCTACACATTCCTCTCATACGGGTTATATATTTTCAAACAGAGGTCTTTGAAGTCAAGAAAATCAGTGCTGATCTGACTAGAATGAACACGGATCTCTTATTCATTTGCAAGTAAATATATAAGGGAGACTACAATTCGGATGCTTATTACAAGTGTTCCCCTCATGTTGGAACATTTCAATTCTCTCCTTTGTGAATCATTTTATTCTCATTTTCTTACATGAGAGAAAAGCATAAACACATTTCTCAAGTGTTTATTTTGATATGAAATAACTTGAAGATATATGAAGAAAACTAAGAGTGACAAAAATCAACGGAAAAATTACCACAATTTTTCTACTGGACCCAAAGGCAACAAATAATAGTCTTCGTACTTGAAATTAGAACTTCAGAAATAAAGTTCTAATATTGTACCTGTTTACGACCAAAAGTACTTTTTTCAAACTTCGACAAATATAAATATCTGAGTAAATCAAGTGATTAACTCATCATGTTTCATTCACTCTTCATTCACTCCACTCGTTCAATTCATACCCATAAACGATTCCATTCACCAGTTCAAGAAGTGCTGTTCTAAAGTTTGTTGCTTTGTCTTCTGACTACCTTCAATACAATGACCTGTCACTGTTTGATTTCCTTCAGTTCAACTGAGACAAAACATTTAATCTGATTTGGCGACAACCAACCGAAAATAATCGCATGTCTATAGGTTCCTCCCTGGAGACAAGTATACATATTTATCTATCTATCCATCGATTTATAAGAAACTATCACCACAGGTTTCTTTAGCTTCCAAGTGAGTTCGTCTGTCTATCTGGCTAGCTATGTATGTATATTTATATATATACATGTATATATGTATGGATAGGCCACACTTTTTTTGTATGCTTTTTTGTATTCTTCCTAAATAGGTTTCAAGATGGAAGTTCAACCAGAAATGTATGTACTAAATTGATCCCTTACTTTATGTTCGGGGGCGTTCGCACTCGTTTGTCTCCTTAGACTCAGATTTTTCTGTGGTGATCACTGCCTAACAAAAGGTTTAATCATTAATCAGCCCTTTTCCCGAATTGCAATCGATTACCCCAACACGGTGAGCTTGCAAAAGGCTTGGGTCACGTAACAATTATCATTGAATGACTAACTAGACGTATCTATCAGTCCATCTATCTATCTATCTATCTATCTATCTATCTCAATCTGCTCATATCTATAAGGAACCGTCAACCAGAACCGTCATTTAAATCGTCAACGTAGGTTTCTTCAGTTTTTAGGTTGGCTCAGCCGGCTAGCTAGCTTGAGCTAAAGGGCTCAAAATTTAAACTTTTACTCTTTATTATGTCTACAAAAAACGGTCGTTTCCTTTGGGGGGGGGTCATTTTGCAATGAAGGCTAATAGTAATTTGGTCTCGAGTTTGTGTCTCTGTCTGTTCACATCTATCTATCTATCTATCACAGTCTGTTCATATCTAAGAATCTATCTGTTTATCTGTGTCTGTTCATATCATTCTATCTATCTATCTATCTATCTATCTATCTATCTATCTATATTCATTTTCACATGTTTCCCTCAATCTCTGTTCTCATCATACTATCTGCATATGTGATGATTTGTAATTATACATGTATTGATATGCAACCATCTATGAATAAAGTATGGCGCTTCAAGATCTTCCCTGCTTCATTTTTCTCTTCCATCTCTCTTCCTGTTGCGGCCGAATCGCTTGAGATACACCGGTTCTTGTACGTTGCATAGTCGAGCCTGGGTGGGTGACAAGTGCTATGAACCTATGGGGATCAAGTAGAAAACCCGTTATTCCTCCTATGTGGTGACTGATCTCTACACGACGCTAAAAGACGCAAATCAAAGTTCCCTCCCTTTCCCCTCAACCCTTTATCTTGCCTGGCTGCGAACGACAAAAAAAAAAAAACAAGGATGGATGAACCTCCTTTCTTATTTTAATCTTCACGAGAAGAGAAGACAATCAAATCGGTTGTATGGAAAGACTCTAAAACGGAACATGATATATCCCTTCCGGGATCGGCAGGCCTATTTTTTTGTGGGATGGAGAGGTACACCGGAAGGGTATTATACGCATGATCAAGTCACGGCCGGATGTCGTCTGATTTCTCCAAAAAGGTTAGAAGAGATTATTCGGCAATAAAATGGCGGCTGCCCGAATATCGATTTATTTTCTGCAAGGTGACCTTTTACAAAGTGGTTGAAGTTGCTAACATCATCTTCTTTGCCATCATCATCATCATCATCATCATCGTCATCATCATCATCATCATCATCATCGTCGTCGTCATTATCGTTGCACATATTTTATGAACGACATCTTCGTCAGCATCATTGTCTTGTGAAGGTGACATTTATATTGATAAAACGGCCATATTACATGCATACCTAGCCAAGTGAGTGGAGAAAGAGAGAGAGGGATGGGGTTTAGTGATTACAAATATATACTTTTTATCACTATCACTACAAACACCAAATGGGAACTTGGAAAAATGAGGGCTGAAAAGGCATAATAAAACATCCCTGTTTAAAAATACTAGAAAAAGATTCTTCTCTCAAAGAATAATAAACAAATGGAACTCACTAGTTCACCACGATCCAACTATACTAATAACGTAAACAGAATACAACATCAAGGATAGATACGACGAATACATGATACATAAGAAAAAACCGCAACTTTTTAACCGAAAAATTTCAACAAAAACGAGTTACAACCACAAATATGTGCATCATTTTTATCCATGAATTAGTGAGCAGTAGCTACCCATCCCTAAAAAAAACAAGGGAAAAGTGCAAATGGTGATGAAAATCATGATATTTCGAGCAACAGTTCATCTTAATATTCTTTCTCATAATTAATATCAGGCCAAGCAAAATTCAGCCACTTTTCAAGATGGTCGCCGTGATTTAAAATTGGCTACCTGCTGAGTTCATAAAATTACGAGTTGAAGCTTAATCAAAATTCAAATTCACTAATGACTGTCAATTTATGTCAAACTATTGTCAGTAAGTATTTAATGGGTGTGATACATACCTTTGACTCCTATAAACCGATGATAAACGCCGAATATGGCTGTAATTAACTTCAAAATGGCCCACTAAGAGCGAAATATGGTATTTTACAGTGTGCTGAACAATTTCATTAGTGAAAACATTCTTGAACAGACATTTCTTATCAAAAGTTGCTGTACAAAAATTCCAACCTAGCAAGCCTATGAATATTTCCCAAAGAAGCACAAATCCATCCAAGTATTCGATCAGTCCTTTATCTTGTGACTCTCCTTTCCACAAAATCTCATTTAAATTCATTGAGAACTTTTCAGAGATATTGTGTGTATAGACATGAGGGAATACAGAAATGTATGGAGAAAAAAAATCCCTCAGTCAGAAGTCAAGATCCACCCAAAGATTTCATCACATCTTCCTTGATACGCACCTTACTCTTATACAAAATTCTATTGTAATTCACTTGGGACTTCTGGAGACAATGTGTTGATAGACAGGAGGAATTGCGCGAAAAAAACCGGAGAAATTGGTGAAAAGAAAGTAACACAAAAATATCTCTCAATCAGAAACAAATACCTTGAGTCACTCCTTAATTCAATCACTACTTCTTTACAATGTGCTCCACACTTTCACAGGATTTCATTCAAAACTCACTGGAAACTTTTGGAGACATCGTCTATACAGGCAGAAGCGAAAACAAAAAAATATAAAATATCAAAATGGAAAACTATCCCTCAATATCGTGATCCTCAAATGTTGTTATTCCTACTTTACGATGCACCCTTCCACAAAATTCCGAACTTCTGAAAATTGAGAACTTTCAGAGATATCATTTCCAATGAATTAAAACTCAAGCACAGACGATGTAATCCTATTTTAAGAGCCAAAAATAATTCAGCATTTTCAAATTCGCCAGGAAACTTGCTACAAGAGGTAATAGCTTTTGATTAAGGGATATCATCATTTATAGCTTTGGTGTCTATTTTGTGAAATATGGCGGTCATGCTGTGGCCATAATGACAAAATATAGATTCATGAACAATAGTGCGTAAATTGTGATCACTATATGGACAGAATGTAAGGTTTGTAGGCTTTTAGTATTCAAAAACTTCAAATTCAAACAACTTTGCCGCCATATTGATAAAGTGTCCGCCATCTTAAAAACTGGGATGTATATAGCTGGTTCGGTGTTGATTTGAACTTAAGGTGATATTATGAGTTTTCAGAACAAGTATTTTGCCTGTATCACGATTTGCACTTGCCTTTCATTACTCTGCTCCAGTAATTTGTTTATTTGGTTTCATGTGGTACTGCGAACATTGGACTTAGAAATCCGTTGAAATACTTCTTGAAAATGACCGATGACAGTCAAAAGTGCGTCAGAAATTATAGTGCAAACTTCTGACAGTTTCTCCTTTCTTGAAACTCAGCAGAGAAACAATTTTTTCCAAACAAGAAGGATTAATAAGAGTTGAATCGACAAAAACTATCTGTTGCATTTTATATCTAATTAGTACTTGGATAATGATATCCGACAAGATGATGTTAATAGTCGATAATGAGAATACAAATAGTTCGTAAAATCAACAATTCATTAATATCTATTTGGTTACAACTTCATCTGAATAAGACAAAACTACAAAGTGAAACAGAGTTTTTTTTTGATAACTGGACTTTAATGTCAACGTCACGAGGCAAACGTTAAAAGTCAATTGTTTAAAATATTAAGAATGTGCTTCGAAACAGTCATTTGTGTATAAACTTTTTGTATAACTTTGAATTGGAGCCTAGGGAAGTGTGTAAAAAAAGGTTTCAATCTTGGGAAATCAACTAGATTGAACTCATTGAATCATTAAAGCAGTCTCTCAATACAATCTTTTTCATTTACATTCCGCGATATCCTATTCCGTTACTTCACCCAGAAAAAAGGTTATCTTACAGAATCCGGGTCACAGTACGATTGTTTTACATTCCAGAAGTATTGTAGATTTTATGCATGGGAAAATGTTTTGTTCTGTCCTTTCTATATTATTTGGGCTTTTCTTCAGGTCGAAATTGTGTCCCTCTTTATTGAGGTAGTTAACGAGAGCATAGGAGGTGTGATTCATACTAATTGCTTTACAGTATTCGTATATTCTCTTTTTTGAGATTTCTTGATATTTCTTCGATGTATCTTTTGTGGCAGTCTTAGCATTGTATTTGGATGGGAAAAGTCTAAATAATAAAGAAAAAAGCGGACAATTTTTTCATGCAGTCGTTCCAAAACATGTACGAAAACAATAGAAATTTACTGAAAAAAAAGAGAGAAAATAAAATTTTGCCTCTGAATTTCCTTGCTGTATTCGTTTATCGGAGTGAATAATGACGATTGGAATTGCATGCAAAATATTTTTGTTTCATTCAAAAGTCATTAAAAGGACTGTTTTGGTCGTAAAATTTTGTTCATAACCATCAACAGCAAAAGTTATCCAAGAGAAACGGAATTAAAATCAGACAAAACTACAAAAGAAACACATCAGAAAAAGTAATCAGCCGCATTGGAATGGTGGTCCATCGGTTAGCAGAGTGGGAAATGGACTGGGAAAGCCGAGTTCAAACTGAGACTGGAACTACTGCCCTTAGGAAAGGCCTGAATATACCCCCAACTATGGATGAAATAGCATTTGTTGGAATGAATGACATCCTTTCAGGATGCTTGTAATTTCTTCGTCTATCTTACATATCGCAAACCTCGAGACAGAGAAACCTGTGAGATATGAAGCTCGAGCAAGGATGGCTGATGCCGCAGTTAGCGTAAGGACACTACTCCCAAGAAAATATTTTCGTAGTTCAAAGGAAAGAAAGATTTACTTTACCACATTTGATGAATTCTTTTTTCAACATTAAAACTTTGACTCACCTGCAAAAAAAGAGAGAGAAAAATAATGCAATATTTCTTCTTTTTTTTAATAGAAATATGATATAAACGAAAAATAGATAAATTATAAATAGATTTTCTATAATGACTGACGGAAATCTGTTGATATGTTAGCCATAAATGAACCTTGAACAGAAGAAAGAAAATATACAGTGTTTGGACAATGCCATCCTTCCATTCCAGAATGGACATTAACCACGGTCGCCCTGAAATCGAACATCAGTCGAAGGCTCGGCAATCAGGTTCGCCATATCCACCTTTCTAGTCCCAGGGTAGCAAGGCTAAACCCAAAGGTCGTGATCCACTTCTGAAAATTCCCGATAGATATGGACACTTGGTAGACGAAATCGTGCGGAACTTTCCAGCGTTCGTGAAAGGGTCATACTTCCTTAACCATGGGGTCGCAAGTCAAATACCCCTCCCCAGACATCCAACGATGCTACCCAACTCTTCATTCCTTTCTCGTTAATCTGATCAACCAGTTGAGTGACACCATTTGTCGATAAGAGTTATCTCTGTTGGATATCATGATGGTCGCCAGGTGGCGCGATATCGCAGTCAGCGGAATTTCTGGTCTAGATTTGCGTGATGGCAGGTGGGGTAAGAATTTTGTTGTTATCGGTATTTGTACATATGAATGTACACACATGTACACACATATATATACACACACACACACACACACACACACACACACACACATATATATATGTGTGTGTGTGTGTGTGTGCGTGTGAATGTGTGCGTACGTGTAATTGAGTATAATCAAATTGGTATATTTGTGTATGTATGTGTTAATATGTGTACATAACTCGCATAATTATGATCATCATCAGCATCACCAGCTTTTTGACATCTATTGTCGAACATAGACCTTCCCCAAGATTCACTAATTCTCTCTATCGCAGGCGTTGCAGTGCCAATATCCAATAAACCTGTCTCAATCATTACGCTGGCCATAATTTCGAATATTATCTCTGGGGATACGTGTAGTGAGTAGTGATGACAAGCGGTCGTCTGGGATTCTTGCAACATGGCTAGCCCATTGCCACTTGAATTTTTGAATAGATTTTATAATATCTCTGACTCCTGTTTTTCTTGGATATACTGTACTGTCTTGTGATCTCCCCATGTGATGCTAATCATGATTCTCCCCTGTGCATGTCATACGGAGAGCAAATCTTCTGGTCAGGTCCCACGTTTTAGCTACAAAATTCTCTACCAGTGCAACCTGAAGTACGGTACGCGTGTCTTCCCAGTCGAAGTCCCCTGACGATCTTAGCCCAAATAGAGAACCTCTTGGTCTTCACAAACAATACAACATGAGGTAGAGGCCAGTTACAGGGGTCCATGAAAAAAACCCTACCAGACAAAGACCCAGCCAAATCCACCGAATTCCGCCATTATATACGTACTTCAAAACAAAGATTAAGAGTTTCAGTTGGTCATAAAATACAATTAATGAAAATAAGATAATATTGTTTCGTCGAATGTTTGAAAGAAATCCAATTAAAGGTTAAGATCTTTTTTTTTTTTGGAGTCCTACTAAAAGCATATCTTTTCTGTTCATTGTATTTATCTGTATCATTGTATTTATCATTATTAGAGAGGGAGATAAAGGGAAAAGAATAAATGGGGAAGAAAAAAGAGGTAAACTAGAAAGATGGGAAGACAAAAGAAGAGGGAGGAAGAGTGAAAGAAGAGAGAAGAAGGAAGAAGAGGGGAAGAAAAGAAGAAATGTTGTGGGAGATAAAAAAGAAATGAAAGGGAGAAAAACAAGGGAAAAGAAGACGGGTAGAAAATAGGAGAAAAAGGAAGAAGGGAAAGAAAATGGGCGAAGAAGAGAAGAAATAGCGAAAGAAAAAAGATGAAAAGGAGAACACAGATTAAGAGAAAAGGAAAGACAGTAAATAAAAAAATCAAGACGAATGTTGAATCAGAAAAAAAACAGAGAGGGATGAATGAATGAAAAAAATATGAATTAATTTTTGTTCATGAAGTTCGCAAAAAGAAACGGAAAAAAAAATTTCGAGGAAAGGAAGAGGAAATTTCAAAAAGGTTGACTGGTAAAAAGGTTGATATTTCCCAGTTGCCGACATCAATAAGGTACCTCGGGTCTCGGGTTTTCTAGAAAAACGAGAGAATACTGATATGCCCCGCTTTTAGGCAATGTGCATCAAGCCATTTCCCCGCTTTTACGAAAAATAGGGGAAGAGCGAAAAAAAGCTCCTGACGTTTGTTTCACCGTGAGTCGTTATAGAGGCAACGCGCACCAACTTCCACTCTCGTCTCTAACCTAGCATCCTGTACTTCTCATTATCTCGACCTCCGACAACTTGACCAAATGTGCCATAATAACCATTTTCTGAGATCGATCAAAGATTGTTCTCATTTGAATTAATAATAATTGCTTGTTCGCTTTTCACCATTTCGACTGACGAAATATTTTATAAAGATGCTGTACTTTCGAATAACGGGGTGAGAACTTGTAAATGAAAGAAAGAACCAAAGGAAGAAGAGAAAAAGAAGGAAATAAAGGAACGAAGAGAGGAACGAACGAAGGGAGAATAAGATAGGGACGAAGAAAGAAAGTGGAAGAAAGAAAGAAAAAATGGAATAAGTGGAAGAGAGGAGAAAAACAAAAACAATATGGCTGACCAAGAAGTCAGTGCAAAAGATAAAAGCAGGTGGACCGTGTCCAATGCCGTCAAAAATGGTTACAATAGCCGACATTTTGACTGAGTTCGGAAGAAAAACCTTCAACTGTAATGGGCTACAAATGAACTAATCGTGTCTCGTAATTTCCACAGATTCTCGTTAATTATTTCTGCAGAATTCAAGTTTTATTCATCTCTTTACTTATCTTCATTAACTTTTCTGGGGAAAGACATTGCATAGGTTACAGCAAAATTTGGTTGCGAAGAGACAATCAGAGGAGATGGAGGAAGAGTCTATGTAAGACAAAATCAAAAACCCACCCCTACCTCACACGAACACATACACGCATACATATATATATATATATATATATATATATATATATATATATATATATATATATATATATATATACATATATATATATATATATATACATTAGATTTATTAGGGTATAATACCCAGTAAATGTCAACCATTTCACCGGTGTATATCCTTGTAAATCTTTTATCATATATTGATAGCTTTTCTTACTTTGATGAATATCATCAATAGAAGAAAAATCTGTTTTCTATTTTCTATTTATTTTATGTCCTTACAAATGAAAAAAAACATTAGGAACTATATATATATATATATATATATATATATATATATATATATATATATATATATATATATATATAGTGAGAGAGAGAGAAGAGAGAGACTGAGGGGGGTTTATTTCATTTGTAAGCACTGGCCTGAGGCTAGAAAAGTTTAAGGATGAGCTTGTGAAGGATTTAGGCCAGTGGTGCCCCCAACTCAAGTGAATTCCCCTCAACCTTCTATTAATCAAATCTTAAATTAACCTACGCAAATCATCCTACTGCTTGATCTAATATCTAAATATTACCTCGAGAAATAATACGTACTTGATTATTTTGATAATAATCTAATATAGATTAAGTACACGTATGTTTCCGTAGATATTTCATGTTCGTGAAATAAATACGCCGAGAAGGGTATATGGGTAATCTCATGAAAACAAAATATGCAAATATTTCGTCAAAAAAGTAATATCATGACGGACCTCTGAACTTGATCGTCTGTTGAAGGTTGAGCTGCCTCAGTTTGCAATGGAGGAGGAGAGGTCAGCTTCCTGAGAATAGAGGTTTGAACCACTGATTCCCGAAGAGGGCAATAGCACCTCCTTGAAGGGCGTTGGAAGACTCAAAGGAGCACCGGAGAACAAGGGGCTGTTGGGGCCATCGAAAGATGGGGATGTTGACGGGGTGCAAATAATACCAATCGATACCTACAACCTCACGCACTTTTAGATGGTTAAATATCTTTTAAAATATTGAAATCAAATTTCTATTTTGATGAACATTACTGAGTGGGGGAAAGCGATGATGATGATAAATATAATCTTGAACTTATAGACTACCAGACCAGTGGTTCAAAAGTTTTGGAAAATACTGGTCGAAAGCTATTAACCTTAACATTTTAGGGGTTGCCTTATAAATCCTCTTGATTTCATGTTGACGTATACGATGTGTGTCAGTGTGTATTCATGTGTGAAGTAAATATATAGATTTTATACTTGATCAACATTTCACACTCATAAAGTTTGCAAAAAATTATATCGAGAAAATAGCTTTTTTTAATCAAACTATTTATAACCAAAAATTCAATAGTGCAAAACTATTTAAAAGTACATTAGGTAGTATGCATCGATTGGTATTCGTCGTCCCTTTGTCCCACCCACCATTCATTTTCTTCCAATGCCCCCAACTGTTCCTTGCTCTCGAAACTTATCAATCACCCCTGGGACACATACTCGGGCATCTATCTATCAATCTTTATATATATATATATATATATATATATATATATATATATATATATATATATATATATATATATATATATATATCAGTGCGCATATGTGTGTATTCTCCATTTATAAAGAATGAAAAGGAGCTGAAAATAAGCATGAATCCATTGACACCTTCACTCCCCTTTCCTTTCCTTATGAAACGACATCTTCCTTCTACCCCTTCCCCCCATCCTCTGCAACCTGCAAGTTTCCCAACCCAACCCTTTTCAACCTTCCTTCCGATCCAGATTCCTTCTTTGCCATTCTACTAGCAGAATCTTCCAAGTGGAACTAATTAAAATATCGCATTAGGTAAACTTTTCATCCGTCGGTGCCCCCGAAGCCCCCACCCCTTCCATTCGTTTCCTTGTTCATTTTCTATTATTATTGTTGTTGTGATTTCTGTTTTGGGCGGGTACTAGATCATCTGTTTTAAACCCCCCCTCTCTCTCTCTCTCTCTCTCTCTCTCTCTCTCTCTATATATATATATATATATATATATATATATATATATATATATATATATGTATTAATTATATCCAGCGGATCTAAACAATTCATTTTTTAATATAGTTATGAGGTAGTACGTTGAAATAACACCAATCGGATTAGATATAACTTGCGTGACACATTGTCGAGGGACTATATAAAAATCCACTTATAAAATTCTTCTCTTCAGCAGTAAGAAAATGAGAAATTTACATCTCTCTATATATATAGGTTTTCCCGGTATCCAGAAATTGAACATTCTTATTGAAAAAAAAATATTTCATCAGCCAGAAAGAATTACCAATGTTTTCAAATAACAAAAATATGAGCATTCCCAGACCCCAAAATTGTGATGATGTAATGGTACGCAGAGGACTGGGATATAGTGGAGAATGAGTTAGAAAGTGGCTAAGGAATAGAGTGAACACTGTCTTCTTAATGGTTTGCTGCAAAACAATCACTGAACGCTGTTTTATTCGTAAAGAGCCAAAACATGGCCACTTAACGAGAAGAAAGGATAATTGAAGTTGAAAAAGGTTCACAGATTGGTACCCAAGGGATAGCAGACACAGTAGAAAAAGACCATTCATAAAAAAGAGGTATGAGAAAGAAAGGTTTGCGAGTGCCCTGTCCAGTAGGGGACTGATGATAATGAGTGTAAAATATAGTGCAGTCACACTCTTACAATTATGTGCACATACTGCATACTGATATATATATACATATATATATATATATATATATATAGAGAGAGAGAGAGAGAGAGAGAGAGAGAGAGAGAGAGAGAGTTAGCGCTTTCCCTCTCGTTAATTCATTGCAATTTACAAGTCCCAATCATCTTTGTTTGCTCCCTTTCGTCGTCTTCTTCCTACTGTCCAACTTTTGATGTTTGAAACGATCTTAAACAATTTCGCTTTGGATCCAAACCCTAACACAAGGTGACGCTTCATTCACTCTTCCATATCGAATGAACTTGGATTTCGTCGTTGTCGATTTGTTATCGCCTTTCGCAACCGGTTTCCATTCAAACGACGACTTCACTACCTCCCTTGTGACTTGATTGCATGTGAGTTTATTGACCTTGTAGTGTTTCTCTCGGGTGAATTCCAGATCAGATGTCAGGCTACGATTTAAACCCGAACGAATGCACGGGCGTTTCTATTCAGATTTCAGCGCATTTGATCTCAAAACCTGAAGAAAAAAAAACACATGTTTATCGCTGTAAACTCCTTCTGGGGCAAAGGATCGAAACCACTGTACTGCGGTGTCAGTGGCAAGTAGATTTTACGGGTTGGTGCTACAAGCTGCTAGGCAAATCATTCACCTTTAGCCGTTTTTTTGACTGGCTATGGCTTTAGTTTTTATTCTGTCTGAATAGCCTCTACTTAGATCGGATGATTTCCGGGCAGTGATGGGCCTTTGGTTGGTGTCATCTGGGGCAGTCATCTAACCTCCAGAACTCGCTTTCTTCCCAGGATATCTAGAATTTTGAAGATCTTTTTTTTAATACTATTCATTAATCATTAGGATTCGCCCATACTATTAAATGAGTTGGCATAGGATTATTTTTACAAATAATTATATCTGTTCTTAGTTTTTAGTTTTCATTTCTGATCTTGTGAGATGATAGATAGGAAGAAAATAAGTATGGGCGCCATGGAAATGTTTTCATTCAGTATCTTTGAAAAAATTATACGTTATATGTAGAAAGCACTCGGAGAGCGCATACCTCCGTCAACGGTATTGTCAGGGGAAGTAATTTTTCATGGATCCATTCCAAAATTCAATCACTTCTTCCGTAGTCTATATCCCAGCCTCTTGCAAAATGTCCCTGAAATGCATTTATAACTTTTGGAGATATCGAGTGGGCAGACATGAATTTTTAGCGACATTGAATAGTGTGGACATATAACTCCGATGTAGGGGAGAAAATTGTAGAATTTCTCCCATGGCTTATTCTCCTAAAACATTCTATTGGGTATTTTTGCATATATTGAATCGACATTTTTATAAGGAAAGAAGAATTATTTCCCATGGCTGTTGAGGGAGAGTAGTGAATACATGTCTTTCCCAAGGGAATTACAGCAACGTTAACGTTATCAGCCTCAGTTGAATTTAGAACTTGATCCATCGATTCTGTTTCCGGTTCTTGTAACTGTTAGACCTCTTGAAACCTCCTGAAGCAGACTTTGAAACTGACATCATCATAGAACACACACCATGGTCAGATCAGAATGGTTGCTTCTCCAATGTTTATTGCTTGCCAAGGAAAAACAACGTCAGCAGGATTGACAAATAAAGGCATTCAATATATGTTTGGCTTCGAAATCCGATTTATAATAATCGAGGAGTTTTGGAGGATTCTTCGTTTCTTTTAATCTCAAATTTTGAAGAAAAAAAACGAATTTCAGAGTACGCTGTTATAAAATACAACGTGAATTTATTCATTTCCAATATATCTTTCTATTGCTTACAGATTATCTTTCTATCTATCGATCTATTTACCTCTATCTATCACAATCTATTTACATCTGTCTGTCCCAGTCTCTTGATATCAATCAATCTATCTATCTATCTATCTATCATGTATATCAGTCTTTTAATATCTATCTTTCAATCTAAAACTTTCAGTCGGTTAAGGTGAGGATGGATTCCTTGCATCCAGAAGACTTGCTTGACTTGTTTTCCTTTTAGCCAGAGTTCTTTTGAAGAAAAAGCAAGCGACCCAAATTGATCAGTCTTGATAGGGCACAGTAGAAAATCTGGATTAACGACCAATCCTGGCCAGGAAAGCTGATACGAAATAAACCTATAATTCAATTTTATTAATTCGTTAAATCTTGGCATTAATCTGTTTACCCGTTACGTCTCGGCATTAATCTCAGATATCAATCTCGGAAGTGCGAGTGGCCGAATGGTTAAGAGCAAGGGGAACGGGATCGGTGAGCCGATTTCAAACTCTGACTGAGACATACCCTTCGGAAACGCATGGATCCATCTCTTCCACCTATCATCACGTCACGGGCCAGCGAGGCCGGGTAAGGCTCATCATCACCTGTCTGCCACTTACTTGAGACTGACAAAAATGCTTCACTAGCGAGTTGGTCATCATAGATGGAAAACACACTTAGCTTCTCAATTCTTCCGTTGGGGGATTCTGGTTTTCTTCCCCAGTTTCGGAGATTTGTTGATCAGTTGTCGCCTTGGATTTTTCAGTCCGTTTGACGAGGGCTTTCGTTCAGGATTATTTACGCCAAAGCATTCAGGAAGAGAATTGTTTTGTTAACAGCTTACTTATTTGCCTGAACTCATGTATCTATGAATGAAAAACACATCAACATCCAAAGTTACGCACATACAGCCACGGTACTCATCCACGTATTCATGGAAGTGTGTCTCGAAATGTTTCAAAGATTTTGTGGAGATTGCATTCATCCAAACACATGTATTAAAATCTTTTATATATATATATATATATATATATATATATATATATATATATATATATGTGTATGTGTGTGTGTGTGTGTGTGTTATTATTATTATTATTATCATTATTATCATTATTATCAAGAAATAGATATATGATCCACCAAAAATGATTATAGATTATGTTATATCATATTGAAACCCTATCTGAAATGATCTCCCGTTATTGTATGATGAATGTATCATTAGGCCTAGACAACGTATATATATATATATATATATATATATATATATATATATATATATATATATATATATACGTTGTCTAGGCCTAATGATATATATATATATATATATATATATATATATATATATATATAATAATGCAAAACAAGATAATTTGGAGGGATTTCCATAGCAGAAGCACTATAGACGGCGGCAGGGACTGTGTGCGGAATGGACCACCAGCCTAGGCAGTGGATATTTAAGGTGAAGCCAACAATGCACAAACACATGTACACATATATTCATACATGTATATATAGAAAGAGAAAGAGTGTGTGAATTGTCAATTTTAGAAGGATATGTTTTGTACGACTGAAATCTCTTAGGCTTATTTCAACGTTTGACCAGTGGGTTCTGTAAAAGCCAGAAAGTACAGGCGAAACGTCGAAATAAACCAAAGAAATAAATTGTGGAAATGACAGATATGACGAATGGTAACTGTGAGTAGAAAGATTTCTTGGATATAAGTGAAGACAAGACAAAGTAACTTTTGGTTTCAAACCTCTGACGAAACCTAGGACAGGTGTAACTCATTTTAGATACTACACTCTCTTACTAAGCAAAATTGAACTGTACGAAGAAGGCTCAAGTCTTCCCTTTACCGTATTGTCAACTTTTCCACAATATATATATATACATTTATATATACATTTATATATATATATATATATATATATATATGTGTGTGTGTGTGTGTGCAAAGGCCCTAATAACTGTTTTTGCTCCGAATTCTCACCTCGTTTTTCTCGGTCTATATCTGCTCTATTCGTTTTTTTTTCTCAACGCAACAATTATGTATCAAGAAATTGAAAAATAATCCGACAGAATGATTATAAATTGTGTTATATCATGTAGAAACTCTTTAGTAAAATGATCTTCCGCCATTACACGGTTAATGTACCACTTGACTTAGACAACATAAACACAATAAACAATTGAATGGGCTGCTGTAGGAATCGACCTACAACCTACAGGTTTGCCACTTTTACACAGCGTTGTGCTTACCATTGAACTAAACACATACCGGTAAAACAAAGATCCAAATTTGGAGGGAAATCAGATGTTTCTACCTTTGTATTATCGACGGCTGTTTGCCCCAAAGGTCAGCAAGACATAACATAAAAAGTTTCATTAAAATTCTCTACTTTGGCAATGACAGTTGTCGAAACTAGTCGGAAGAATAAATCATTTGAAAAATACTTTCCAATCGTTATTCAATTCATGTACATTTGTTGGAAATATATGAGAATTACAAGGTCATCTACCCTGTGAATGTTGACATTTCATGTCTATCACACTCATCAGCTAACGACAATTTATTGTATCCTGAGTATTATGAAAATGAACATCTACAATGGATAAAATATGTTTTCGTTCGTATACTGTTTGTATTTTCACAAATTGGGAATATACATGATGAAATATATATATATATATATATATATATATATATATATATATATATATATATATATATATATACTGCCACCGATAGGTAGCTGCTCCAACATAGTGATACACTCATCATTGTGCTAAGCAGCCCGCCGATAATGGCCAAATAACTGCTTCCAACCCTAATTCTTACCACTCTTTCCATCTCTTCTAATTCGACGGTATGTATTAGAGAAATGGACATATTTGGCCCGACCAAATGAATTATAAATTGTCTAAATTGATTGGTTGAGTGGTACATTAACAGTGTAACGGCGGGAGACTATTTCTAGTGAGTTTTTATATAATACAACGCAAATTATAATTCATTCTGTCTGATCAAATATGTCCATTTCTCAAATATATACCGTCGAATTGGAAGAGACGGGAAAGACCGAAAATAAACGAGATAAGAATTCGGGTTGAAAGAAATAATCTGGCCTTCGCATATATATATATATATATATATATATATATATATATATTGAGAGTTGAGTAGTTTTTTAATGAAAAGTGCTTGATATCGAAGATAGAGCATATGTAAATAGGTCTATATAGAAAATTCAGTGCTTCATGGTGACTCTGAATTTCATGCCGTTGGAAACTATTGTCAGCCTGTCTACCGTTATACATATATACAGAGAAAGAGAGTGAGAAAGAGAGAAATTTTTCATACTATTGATTTTCAAATCTTACAAAAGGCTATTTTAACAAAATTCCTATTATTTCTCAAAATAGATACTTTTTGGACGCCCTGTTTTTCTTGAAGATTTCTCCAGCAAATTGGCAAGTATTTTGGTCGTGCCAGCCATCAACCGGGGAGAGAGTTACATTCACTCAAATATCTAAACTAGGTTCTATTTTGATGCTTTTAATATAAGAAACAATTTATGGCTTCTCTCATTTATTTTTCAACCGAAGCGGAGATTCCGGAAGAAGCCAAACTATGACCTCCATTGATGCCAGTAATCGAATTGTCATCACCCAATTGTCAGCGGACAAAATACAATTTATCTGAAGAACTCAATATTTAATACCAATTCATTATTAGCCGCCAGGGTCAGCACAAAAGCCTAGACTGCAGGGTATGGAGGGCCCGTGGCAGAACGAAAGGTTCTGCCTTAACGAGGTCCTTCTATTTCATAAACCGCACTTTAAGGAGGATTCGTGATACGCAAGAGAATTGGAATTAAGCCGAACATAAATAGCAAACGAAAACAAAGCAAACGTTTATTAATTTTCGACTAGTCTTTCTTAATTTCATAATTAGAAGCAATCAATGAAAACTGTCCCCAGAATAGTCAAAATAGGTTCCTTCAGTTTTCAAACTCGATCTGACCGGCTGACTGGCTGGCTGACTGGTTGGCTGACTGGTTGGCTGATTGGCTGGCTATGTGTGAATGCATCATGCAAACAGGCCACGTCAATCAAGCAAGGGGCTGAAATATCAAATATCTACTCCTGATTAGTCTTACAATTTTTGCCCACGCACCCTCAACCTAAATAGATTTCCTCGGTTGATTGAATTTGAAATGTAATTTTTTACTAAATTGAGCAATAGTTTCTACCCGGCTGAATTCATGCTTGTCGTTTTGTTTTTTTTTTTTGTTTTTTTTTCAATTCCAACTCTTTAGCGAGAGGAGGAATTCATTCATTGATCACCCTTTTTTCCAATTTTTAAATTGATCACACGCCCCTTTACGGCATGCTGACAAAGACATTAGTTACGTGACGTTATCTTTTGAGTGACTAACCAGACCTGTTTTCACTTGTTTTGTTTTTGTTTTTGTTTTTTTTTTTGTTTTTTCATTGCTGCTTACTCAGCGAGTTACCAGTGCAGAATATACATATATATATATATATATATATATATATATATATATATATATATATATATATATATATATATATATATATTTACAAAGATATATATATATGTATCAACGAGATTGGAAAAGGTATTCACTCATGTATGTCTGTCTGTGAGCACAATATCTCCGAATGTTCTCAGCGAATTTCAATGACATTTTGTGGAAGTGTTAGTCACTGGCCAATAAGGAATTGATTTAAATTCGTGGTAATCCAAAGAGTTTTTGATAGTTAGCTCCCACGCGACGATCCTTGTAACTCCGTGTTCGTACAATACCCCCCAAAGTTCTCAGTGAATTTCAGTTTGTCATACCTTGCGCTCTAGATAATTGATTACACTTTTGGGACGGATCCAGGAATTTCACTTTCCTCCGAATCGTTGCTATATCCGAACTTATCTTCATTTGATTTTCAGTGAGTGTATGGCATTGGTAGAAGTATACCTATCCTTTAAAAAATCTAGCTACCAAACACCTGGAGACTGATGCCGCCTGGCCTATGGTACTTCGGAACAAAATAAGGGCTTCTTTGCCTTAAGATCTGTTTTTAGAGAGACCTCACGTGTCAGCCATGTGTCGGAAATTCGGAAAATATCAAACATAAGTGAAATCAAACATACAAAATGACAACCACGTCCATCAGCGGCGAAAATGAATTGAAAGTGGGGCGGACGGGGTCCGGGGGCAGATCAAAGAGTCCAGAATATGTTGAAACGGTTGCTCTTCAAACAATTGTACATTTTATAGACTACTGAAAGAAGAGAACGCATATATATATATATATATATATATATATATATATATATATATATATATATATATATATATATATGATTCTAATATTGTACGAAGAGAAAAGAAACGGAAAAGTATATATATATATATATATATATATATATATATATATATATATATATATATATATATATATATATATATATATGCATGTAAATTTGTTTACATATACTCACATGATCACGCATGTGTACCTGTGCGTGGATGAATGTATGTATGCGTGTATTTACGTACAAGCTAAAAGGAATATTTTTTAAAAGTCAAGAACACATGAAATCCTCTTCACATAAAATGAAATGATGAAAAAGAAATGTCTAGCGAATCATTAAAATATTTCAATCGTTGTTTGGGGCACTTAAGATCCTTAGTGCAAATCAAGCCCAAAACTTCAAACAACCACTTCCCATGAACAGTTGTTGTAAAAATGGATTTTATCGCATAAATAAATAATGAACCAACCTACCCGAGCAAAAACTACTGACAAACAGAGGGAAAAAAAACTACATTTCCTAGAATATTTCCACTAGTTTGGTTTGGCACGAGGTCACCAGTGTGAAGCCCTCTGGAGGGATCGAACTAACGGTCTCCCAAACATAAATGGCGGTGTGAGGTTTGGCAGCGATTTGAAGTCAAGCAAGAGAACAAATGAGTGAATGATTTTGTATTGTGGCTTGGGTTGTTTTCGGAGAAAGCTGCAATGCGATATTTCTGGGTTCCATTCTGGATTATTATTGAAAAAGACAAAAGGGAGAGAGATTGAAAGAGAGAGTGGAAGGAAGGAAAGAAGGAATGGAGGAAGGAAGGTAGGAAAGAAAAAAAGAAAAAAAGAAAGAAAGAAAGAAAGAAAGAAAGAAACTGGGAAAGAAGGGAGAAAAAGAGATTTGAAGGGAAAAAAAGGAAAAGATAGAGTGGGGGAAAAAGAAAGACGAGATTGTCAACCGAAAGAAAAAAAAAAGTAAGAAAGAGAAAAATAGAAGGAAAGAGAGAAAGAAAGCAAATAGAAATAAGCAAGGAAAATATAGTAAGGAAGATAGAAAGATAGAAAAAAAATGAAAGAATGACAGAATAAGGGGAAAGAAAGAAAAGGAGAGGAAGAGAAAAGAGGGTGAAAAAATAGAAGAAAAGATAGAAGAAACAAAAAGGAAGAAAGGGAGAAAAAAAGGAAGGGAAGAGAGAAAGAAAGGAAATAGAAATAAGCAAGGAAAATATAGTAAGGAAGATAGAAAGATAGAAAAAATGAAAGAATGACAGAATAAGGGGAAAGAAAGAAAAGGAGAGGAAGAGAAAAGAGGGTGAAAAGATAAAAGAAAAGATAAGAGAAACAAAACGCGATCAAAATGAAAGAAAGGGAGAAAAAAAAAGGAAGGAAAGAGAGAAAGAAAGAAAAGGTTGCTATTCTTGTAAGTGACACCCGTCATTAAATGTGAATGATTCGGGAGGGAAAAAGTTCTCTCATGTTGAAAATAATTATTACTCGATTTCGCCGATAAGTGAAAGGTCACGTTTAACAAAACAAGAACGTCTTATATGACAAAATGCAATCTATAGTCAAGAGAAGGTGTCATGTTAGTCTATAAACATTGCTATGTTGTTTTAAATCTACTTCAATGTTTATGAACAAGTTATTACCCGTGACGAAATTCACGTATATATTAGAATTTCTATGAGATGATATCTTGGAGACTATATATATATATATATATATATATATATATATATATATATATATATATATATATATATATATATATATATATATATATATATATATATATATATATATATATATATATATATATATATATATATATATATATATATATATATATATATATATATATATATATACACACACAAATTAGTGCTTCAAGGTGACTCCAAATTTCACACTGGCAATATCGTCTGACACTGTGTAATACCTGGTGTGGCACTCCCTATATATTTAGAATGCCACACCAGGAGTAACACACGGAGTAGTACAAACTCTCTTCCTCTCTCTCTCACACACACACAATATATATAAATATATATAAGAAAGCCTTGTTTCAAAAAAGAAATATACAGTATAAGATAATATCAATGTACAATAAACATAAAACCTCATAGAGAATGACAAACTACAAATACGGTATGAACTATATAATGAAGGGAGGTGGTGTTTGATCAACACTGCTTGGGTACCATGTTATTAAAACTGTTTTGTTTTTAAAATCCCTGAAATAGTTACTTGGTAAACAACTGATAATTCCAAAAAAGATAAGTTATACATCGTACAATAACATCAAAGTATAGGAAAAACAGAGAAAAACACTTTGAAAGATTACATAAATTGCATTGACAGATATTGGGAATTGAGTGACTGAAGTGACACAAAGAAATTTGTTGAAAAGGTTTTTTAATGTTTAGTGTTTAAAGCTATAGAGCTTTCTAGAATACATAAATATATATATATATATATATATATATATATATATATATATATATATATAGAGAGAGAGAGAGAGAGAGAGAGAGAGAGAGAGAGAAGGATCAGAGCTGGCGCAACGGTTTCATGCACTCTATGCAAAGCTCTTCTGGTTGTATTCTAACGACTATTCTTTCAGTGTGAAATTCGCCCCTGGGACCATTTGTGCCTCAGGTAACTACTTAGTTCACCTTATGGATTCACCGGCCTTATATATATATATATATATATATATATATATATATATATATATATATATATATATATATATATATATATTGGCAGCAATTTTTTAATGCATCTTTCATTAAAAATGACAGACAAGAAACATCGTTTTAATCTTTCAGTAATCTTTCAGAAATCAATAAGGCGTAAAAATATATTCACACTATTAATAGCTTTGGAGCAGGGAATTATCAAATTTGAAATCAGAGAATCTGAAGATTCCACTCGAGCTCCACGAAAACATGCGTAAATAGTTCTACCAAGGATATAACGGTGTGCTGTGTATGCACACATAAACATACACACGGGTACGTAAACACACACACACAGGCACACACACAGATCAGTAAAATAACAAAGAACATCTTTTTAATCTTATAGTAATCTTTTCTTGTTTTCATACTATTGAACGAATCTTCGGTTTCAGTGATTATAAATATTGTCCAAAACATGGAGCGTTTTCAGTAACCCTTTCCGACATTTTGAAGGGTGAAGCTGTTTCTGTTCAATACCACGGTAGAATAGAGGGCCAAAGTCTGACGTCATCAGCGTACATTCAGTTCAAGAGTGTATTGAAATAACATTGGAAACATCACGCTTTTTTTCTTTCTCCGTCGATTTTTTCATATTTTCGACTGGAATTTTGTATAGTTCGTAAGTATACGACGGTAAGTTTATAGTGTTTTTTTTTTTTTGTTTTGTTTTTTTTGTTGACATTTTATCGATTCTTATTCGCATTTTTCCTTCCGGAAGTTCGAGCAGACAATGTTTACACTTTTTAAAAAACCGAACATAACTGGAGTAACGTGGTAGAGTAGTTGGCAGATTTGCAGCCTAGAAATCTGACACTTCAAATTTTTAGTTTTTATCCTTTTTAATGAGCCGATTGCAAAATATTTTTTTCAGTATTCACTTTTGAATATATATATGTGTTGGTAGAGAATCAACTTGAAGAAGTTTTTCTGAATAATTAGTAATTTTAAAGATGATATCATCAGTTGATCGGCATATAGTCTGAGATCAAAACCAACACAATAGACTTAATATTCACATGGGTAAACATTCAGTAGAAATGACACGAACAGCGAGTCACGTCTATTATTATATTCACTAATCCTTCACCGTTGAATACTTTTAGGGGGTAACTTACGTAAATGGGTCCTATTTCAAAGAATGAATATTTAGTATAAAATAATATCAGTACATAATACACATAATACCCTATATAAAATCACAAACTACATGTATAACATTAATTTCATAATAAGAAAGGGAGATGGTGTTTGATCAACACCGCTGGGGTGCTTTGTTGATATAACTGTTTTATTTTCAAAAGCTCCGACGGGTACCTAGGTAAACAACTGATGATCCCAACAAGAGAGAATTTACACATTGTATCACAATAACAAAAGTATATGTAAAATAGTGGAAAGAAACACATAAGAAAATTACAATAATTGCATCGTCAGATACTGGGAAATAAGTAACTGAAGTGACACAAAAAATCTTTTGAAAAAATTTTTCCATGTTTTGTATTCAAAGCTGTAAAGCTTCCTAGATATATAGATATATATACATATTCGGATGGAACGTTCTGATCCTTTAATTTCGACTTGATAATTCCCTAATCTGAATTATGAAATGTGAATATATTTTCACGCCTTTTTTGTGTAAGTTTCGATTTGTCATGTAAATTGATCTAAAAGTGATAACTCAGTTTCTGTCCAGCAGCTTTCAGGCTTGTTTTTCGAAATCCCTTCCTTTCCAGTGATTTTAGCCAAACAAAATACGAGTGAAATTACTTGATCACTGATCATCCTTACTTTCAATTCTTTGATTCTGTGAGGTAAAAAAGGCGTATATGGGTGGTGATGATTCATAATTTTCCTTGGAATGCTAGTATATACTTTCTTCAATTTTCCTTTCGTACCCCTGTTCAATGCATTGGAAGAGTGAGTGGGGAGAGAGAAGAGAAAGAGTGAAATATATGAGGAGAATTCATATGTTATTACTGTAAGATATTATCTTTTAGTCCCTGTGGGTAGCAATTGAACCCTCGCTTTATACAACATTTTGTGAGTGGTGAAACATCAATAGGGGAAAGGAGTAATAAAGATTACAAATATGATAAGAAAAATGAATCAACAAGTTGTATCGGTGTCAGAAGACACCAGAGAAAAAAATGAATAATAATCAGAAAGCGTAACGACCGTACGTACAAACGAGCAAAATAATATACATGATCTTTTTCGGTTAGTGAATTTCTGCATGTGTGGTTTTTCAATTTGAAAGTTGTTTGCGTTTGTTTACCTGTATTTCTTTCCAACCTGGCAGACCTATACTTTCTCCTACACGTAGATGTAGGCGTGTTGTGCGTTCGGTTAACCACGCATTTCCACAAAGCTCCACCCCACCCCCACCTCTGCATTCTATCTCTAACCCTAACCAAGCAACATCGAGTAATTCACGCCCGGATGCGTGTCTGAACGAGTGCGTCGAATTACGCATGCGTTAGAGTCGACCAACATGCACTTCCTTCTTTTATTTCCAAATGGAGAGTTTTTTTTCTGTTTTTGTTTTGCTTCTTTTTGTTTTTCTTGTGGAAGAACCATTTTTTGCCCTTCATTTAATATTTCTCTCTGCGTCTCGCTGTTCTCGTGGAACAAAAAATCTAAGCCAAATAAACAGAACTGCAGACGTGGGCCGAATTACAGGAAAAGGGTTGGGAAAGGGTGGCAGTCTTGTAGTGCGAACCTTGGCCACCCTCCTGACGCCAGGAAGAATATACCACTTCAAAATGTTTATATGATCCACGTCCCGACCTCCACGCCACAAAACATTATTTTCACTAGACTCATATCGAGAATACACCTTGCGTGTGGCAAGAAGAACTCATGATGAACTTCTATGTGTGAATCGATTAATGTTGTCAAAAATCTTCAAAAAGGTTCAGTCATAATTAATGAAAAAAAAAGGTAAATAAGGTATCCGCTGCTTTTCTAAAATGAAATTCAGCCATTTGAAACAAATTGTTTTAGAGGTAGCGTGCACTCTCTTTCTCCTCTCCAGCATCTCAGTCCCCTGTGCCTCCCAACATTCTAACCTCTGACGATGCTGCCCAACTTACCATCATCTCCATAATGAGGGTCTGGGAAAGCTCGAAAAATGTATCAAATCGATATCTGACTGTGTATCAATTAGCCAACTACATGCAGATGACAGAAATTTCTGTAATTTCCGTTTTATTGTGACGGGTGACAATCCAGATCCATCTAATCACAGTAGCAAAGTCAACTAGATTGCTCAGCTTATCAGCAAAAAAAAAAAAAAAATTACTTAGCTTAGACATGCATTGCCTGTGAAGCCTCCTTAGTGTCAAATGATTTGTGTGTGTCAGGAGTTATACCATCTGCCAACAAACCAGACGTTTCCCTGCTTCAGCATTCATCGCCCAACGAAGGCTGAAATGGTTTCGACACTTAATAAGCCTGGTATATCATATAAAGGAGACTTTTGACCCGAAAACCCGAAGAAGCTTGGTTGGAAAATGTTCCAAAGGCCCAGCGAAACAACACTGGCTGAACAACATTAGCCAGAACATGGGCCATGCCAACATGTCACTCTACAAAGACAGGAAATACAGAATAAACAGGGGACATTGGAGAAGGGTCTGTCGGTGTGTTGGAACTCCAGCAGACGCCATGAATAAAATAGAAAAATAATTAGTCTTGCATGTCGCAGCAGGATTGTACTCAGAAGCCATGGTTTTTGTGGCTAGTTAACTAATTACCGCAAAAGAGAGGTACATACTTATACACTCCTGAGCAAAAAAAAAAAAAAAAAATGTGCCGAACACTTTCTATCATATAAAAGATCTTGACGTCATAGAAAACATGTAAGCGTATATCAAGGCCTAACCTGAGATAATTTGAGAACGCTGACCACCTGAACGGAGCAGTCGAAGATGAAGGGAACAGCTTTGAAGAAGCACATTGTAAACAACTATCAATCAGCTTGACCAAACGGCTCAGTTTTTTTTTCTGGAGAAAGCTAGGAAAAAGCTGACCTATACTAAAACGTATTCTGAGCACGATCATTACATGCGCTATTGTATACCAGTGTTGAATAAATATTCTATTTATAATTGTTGGGATAAAAGAGTAATCACAAAAAGTTTGAGAAAAGGGCTTGGCGTATTTTTTTTGCCAAGAAGTGTTTTTATTTACAATTAAAAAATCTTATGTAGCGCTAAATGACGATGCCTTTCTTCAAAATGGTACCTCCATTTTTTATTCATCGAACTTATATGCCATAATTTTGACTGCTAAAACGTTTAATCTTTTTCTCGTTCAATTAAGTATGAATGCGAGCTCGAAGAAGGTCTCATGATTGTAATTGAATCTAAACAGTAGAAGTGCCACAAGGAAGGTCGGAGAATTTCCATTTTGCATGATTCTAATCATTTGTCCTGCTCGCAAGGAAATTCGTAAGTACAAATTCTTTTTTTCAGTCTCTTCAGTTGTGTAATATTTATAAAGATAAATCTGATAATTCCGTAAAACAAAGATCAGAAAGTCATTCACTTACATATACTTATCATGTTGAGGGAGCTGTGTATTATAAGCATGGTTAATATAATCAAATGGTTATTGTTATCGAAATCAGTCGGTCCAAAACGCTTCATTTAAAAACAATTGAAGATTTATTAAAAGTTGTCTTCTTTCTATAATCAATTATCTTTATAAAGTAAAATTGTTGATAACAATGTATTGTGGAAACCTGGGATCATGGGGGATGTGACCGGAGACTCTGAGAACCTCACTAATCAAGACGGACAGGAAAGAGTTAACCAGGTTGATTAATGTACGTATTTCTAAAAGTTATCTCATACTAAAATGTACTCTGAACACAAACACTGCACGCTCTGTTTTACAACATAGTCGAATATTTCACCAATAATTGTTTTAAAAAAAGAGTAATTGTAAAAATATGCTAAAAAAAAGCATGGCTCATTTTTTTTTGCCCGTGTGTGTAGATTGATGTAGGGATATTTTTGGCCAAATTTTTGCTAAATCCCCAATGAAAATTGAGCTCACTATCGATTGGTTTTATGGAAATGATACCCAATTATTTTATGTTGCCGAACGCAGAGGAAAAATCGAAATGGAAAGAGAGGCACTTTAGTGGACATCGTTATTGGAAAAGAAGCTGTTTTTCTAGGTGTGCATAAAAATAGAAAGCTAGATGAAATAATAGAAAGAGAGGCAGGAAGGGAAAGTGGTATGGAGTGGGGAAGAAAGAAGGGGTGGAAAAAAAGATGAGAAAGAATGAAGAAGACAAGGAAGACGAAAACGAAAGCAAAAAATAAGACGTGAAAGGAAAGGGTGACAAAGGAAAGGAAGGAGAAGAAAAAGGAAATAGAGAAGACAAAAAAGAAAGGAAGGAAGAATAAGAAAAAAGAAAGTGGGGAAAAAGAAAATTAGCAAGGTAAGAGAGAAATAAATGGAAAAAAAGAAGAGAAAGAAAAAGGAAACGAAAAAGAGAAGTAAAAGAAATGGAGGGAAGAAGGAAGGGAGTGCGAAAAGAAAGAAAAAAGGAGGAAGATAATGAATAGAAAAAAAAGAAAGACGTGGGAAGAGAAAGAAAGGAGATGGGGAAGAAAAGGAGGCGGGGAAGAAAGCAGAAAGAAAGGAACAAAGAATAAAATAAAGAAAAAAAAGAGAGAAGGGGAGAAATGAAAGATAGAAAGAAAGAAAGAATGATAGGGGTGAAAGACAGTAAAATAGGAGAAAATTTAAAAAAAAAAGAAAATAAGGAGGAGAAAAGAGAGAAAGGGAAGAGAAGGAAAGAAAGAAAAAGATAGGAGAGAAAGGAGAAAAAAGAAGGAAGAAAAAGAAGAAAGAAAAATGGAGCAATTGAACGAAAAAGCTGATTAGTGAGCGTTCTTTATGAGACGAACAGATTGTCAATGAGGCGGAAAGAGGCTCGTCTGCATTCAGCATGAACAGAACAGAGTTTGAATTCGCTGAATGAGTTCTATGTTTTGGTCGGGTAGAAGTTGAGGGTTATGCGGGCCTCGGGTATGAGCGAGGATTATGCGGTCGGGATGTTGGGAATGTTGATAAGGCGTTTGATGAGGAGCAACAGAAGATGCCGGGGTCGGGCAGCAACAACATATGTTCGGCGGCGGGCCAGAGGCATCCCCGACGTTAAAATACGCCAAATGACTTTCTTTGTTGAATGACGAGTTCTGTGAATGAATGGGAGGAAGGGGAGGAGGAGGAGAATGAAGGGGAGAAAGAAGACGAGGAGTTATATAGAGAGAGTGGAAAAGTTGGGAGATACGTAGAAAGGATGAGAAAACAATGAGAGGGTGATTTTCTTTCTAAAAACTCTTACTTTATGCTGGTCTATCAGAATTTTTGCCTACCCTTTCACATTTTCTCTCTTTCTTTCTTTTTGTCTCCAATTCATTCTCCCTTTTTCCTTTCGTTCTTTCTTTTACACTTTGTTCTGACATTTCTTTCTCCTTTTATTCTTTTTTCCCGTCTCATATTTTCCCGCTTTCTTTCTTTGTCTTTTCTTCTGTCTCATATTCTCTCTCACTTTCTTTCTGTCTGTTTCATTATTTATGTGTTTCTTACTTTCTTTTCTCTTTGCTTTCTTTCATCCCATCTTTCTCTTCCCTTCTCTCTCTCTCTATATCTATCTATCTATCTATCTATCTATCTATCTATCTCTCTCTCTCTCTATTCCATCTTGTCTGCCATTCTTTTCTGTTCTTCCTCTCTCTCACACACTGTGTATCTTTCTTTCGTATCTGTTGTTCTTTTCAGTTCTCCCCCTTTCTTTATCCGTCTCACTCTCTCTTTTCTATCTATCTTTCTTTCTTATTGTTCGTTCTTTTCTGTTTTCCCTCCCTCACTCTCTCTCTCTCTTTTCTTTCTTTCTTTCTGTCTTTTCTTTCTTTCTTCCCTTTCTTTGTTACTTTGTTTATTTCTTTCTTTCTTTCCTTTCTATGTTACTTTGTTTCTATCTTTCTTTCCTTTCTTTCTTCATTTCTTCCGAACCTTCTTTCACGCTTCTGTGTCTCTTCTGGTCCAAAGCAACGAAGTCAGTCGGATATTCCAGCATCTTGAACCGATGGCGCCACCCACTTGGTTAATTGAGGACCGATGAATAATTGGCCCTGACGCTTGTTGATGTCATGAACCCTGTCCTTCCCTGTTCCTCTATTCCTGCCTAGCCCAGTCCTCATAACAATGCACAATCCATAGATACCTTCGCAGAAAAATACTTCACAAAATATTTTTTGCCGTTTGAGCACGTTTGTCGAAAAACAGTTTTTGTCCCCTGCAGAGAAAAAAAGTTGATTACCGTCATTTGCTATGGGTGTCTGTTGTTGTTGTCGTCATCGTTGTGTCTTTTTTGCAATCGGATAACTCCGTAATCTTTTGATATGTTTCAATGAAATTTTGTTTGTAAGCTTATGGAGGAATTCTACCTGTGGGATGGGGAGTTATGGCCGATCAAATTCTTTGTTTGGGAGAATTTCTCAAATGTCATCACCTAAAATTCTGATTCACAAATGAGGAATCCAATTTGTGACATTTCAAAATGGAGAAATTAATGAAATCTCTAAATAATCTATGATTTTTTGCCGGTTCAATATTCCATTATGTCGTTGTCTAACATCTAATGCTGGTATTTGTAGGGCAGGGTGGAAATCAGTATGTTGCGTTAATTTAATCTTTTTGGTCGATAGTTGGTAAGACTTCTTCTACTTTTCTTAAAGGGGTGGTAAATGTGTGATTGTACTGTTTTTTCAGTTAAAAAATCCATCTTTCCCTGAGAAATGACCACTCTAGACCCTCACTGTCTTTCTTATCTGGAACTAGATAAACATTCGCAGAGACAAGAAACATACACAAAACAGCGGCGATGGTCTGATAACAAAGAAATGAGCCTCAGGTGGGATTTGAACCCACACACATTATCATAGAAACACCGATGTAGCCTCACTTTCCGATCAAACACACACCCATACATACATACACACACACACACACACACACACACACACATATTTATATTTATATATATATATATATATATATATATATATATATATATATATATATATATATATATATAACTTTACAGCATCAAACACCAAACACTAAAAAAATCTTTTGAACAGATTTTTTGTGTCACTTTGGTCACCTATTTCCCAATATCTCTCAATTAAATTATTGTAATTTTCTTCAGTGCTTTTCCTCTGTTTTACATGTATTCTGTTATTGTGGTAAATTCTCTCTTGTTGGGATCATCAGTTATTTACCTCCTTAACCGTTTTGAAGATTTGAAAAACAATACAGTTATCTTAACATGCCCCTCCTCCCTCAGGAGTGTTGATCATTTACCACCTCTCTTTCTTACTATCTAGTTTATACCATGAATGTAGTTTTTCATTTTATATAAGGTCTTATGTGTATTGTATATTGATAGATATTATCTTATACTACATACTCATTTTTGAAACAAGGCACAAATAGGTTACCTTAAAAAGATTTTAACAATGAGGTTATCAATAAGTATAACAACTGACATGACTCGCTCTTCGTGCCATTTCTATTGAATTTTCACCATTGTCAATATCAAATATATATACATAACATACATGCTTATATATATATATATATATATATATATATATATATATATATATATATATATATATATATATGTATATATATATATATATATATATATATATATATATATATATATATATATATATA
>OY735213.1:1075000-1117500 GCA_963457665.1 Thysanoteuthis rhombus
AGGAGACGTTAGCTGAGGACCTGAGGAGACTTATTGTCACTCAGCCTTCAGCGATAACCACTGGGCAACCGGTGTGAAACTGTAAATCGTAGAATTACTGCGACCTATGAGTACTAGGAGAGGAGGGCTGGAGACTTGAGGAGACTTGCTGTCACTCAAACTCCAGCGGTTACCACCAGGCAACTGGTATGAGATTCCAAATAATAATAATAATAATAATAATAATAATAATAATAATAATAATAATAATAATAATAATAATAATAATAATAATATGGACGTAGCTACGGAAAGAAGACCTGAAAAAAGAAACAGAATCCCACATAATGTAAACGAACTTTGACTTTGTTGACAGATAATACTAGCCTAAACCAGTGACTATCATCATCATCATCATCAGTCTTTTAGCGTCCGTCGTTGGACATAGACCTTCCCCAGGATTTGCCACACTTCTCTATCATGGGCGTCACGGAGCCAAAACCAGTGACAATCCTGGGATGTAAATAAATAAATTACAAGGGGATTTCGGTATCCATACCAACCCCCCCCCCCATTCAAGCAAGAAGACCGAATCTGGTAGTTGACCTGGCTGGTAGAATCTGGCGGACGTGGCTCTGCTTGAAGAAGACAGAGTGAATGTAAATGAGGGTGACTGTGCCCGGGAGCTGAGAAAGGTGTTGAGTATGAAGCTAAGTTTAATGCCAATAATAGTCGGCACACAGGGAAGTGTGCCAAAGAAATTGAAGTCAAGATTTGAGGAGTTGGAGATAAGAGGAAGAATTGAGACCATGTAAATCACAGCGGTATTGAGATATGCAAGAATACTGAGTAGGGCACTAGAATCAGAGACTAACCACCTCCAGTCGTTAGCTTAATCAAGTCGTAGAAAATCTGAGAAAAAGATGTTAAGTACAGCGTTGCTGTGATCTACGAAGACGCAGAGTTGAGGACTGGAAACCTGCAGAGACTTTTCCGTCATTCAGCCTTTAGCGATATGCACCATGTGTGAAAAGGCAGACGCATAACAAAAAAATTTGTCCTCGCCGGAGTTTGAACACGTCTGCACTGAGTCCATTTTCTGTACCGTTACCAACACGGACACTCAGCACCTCCAGGTCATGAATAAAGATTCAATCAATCACTCAATCATTCAGCTAATCAATATTATGTTCTTTCCGATCAAGTCATTATCGACGATTACCGAACGTTAAAGAGAGAAAAATTGACCAATCTTACGTCTTCCCCAGACAATGCCTTCTCCATGATGGAGGTCATCAGGGAGAAGTGGTCACGTGTCCACTCGAGAAGGGCAAGTGGCGGAAGTGAACGTTTTTCCTTCGAAAGGAAATTGTCGTCTGGAGGCGGAAGTCCATTCTATTGAGAGAAAAGATTAATCATTAGATTATTAAAAGTTTCAATAAAAATTTTTGTAAGACATCAATGTTCACAGTTTAAGTAGGCCAAGCAGCAGTCATTTCTTATCTCACTCAGAGAGCGTATAACTCTGCCGATGCTATTGTCAGGAAGAGTAATTGTGCATGGATCCGCCCCCAAATTTAATAAGTTCTTCCGTGCTCAATTATCTACCTTTCCACTAAATATCATCGGAATCCATTGATAATTGTTAGAAATATTGTGTGGTCAACCATGGAGTTTTTTGGCGATATTATGTAGTTCGGACATATAACCACGATGTAGGGGATATAATTGTTTATGGATACCCTCCAAATGTAATTAATTCTTCAGTATCCCATTGTCAACCCCTCCCCAGAATTTCATAGAAAACTTCTGGAAGTATCATGTATACATTATTGTTTTTGAGAAAAAAGAAAAAATATCTCTCAATCACAAAGAAATTCTCGGATCCACTCCAAAATTTGACCTCCTCTTCTTTCCCCTTTACCTTCTCTCCCATGAAATTTAATCGAAATTTATGCTGTAACTTCTGAGATATCGTGAGGACAGGCGAACGTAAGAACAAACTGACGAACAGACGCCACCGAATACATATACCTCTTTTCAACTTCGTTGACAGAGGTAAACAGGTCTGCAAGTCAATTTGTCAGTCAGTATAGCCCTAACTGAACCTTTAACAAGAAAATCCCATTAGTTTTTAAAAGAAGGGTCTACAATCAATGCATCCGCCCGATAGTCACAGCTATGGAGCTGAAACATCGTGCCTAACCAAGGGACTGACCTTCAATCTGAGAACCATGCAACTTGCACATGAGAGAATCATGTTCAACATCCCATGGAGAGATCACAAAACAGCGAGAGAAAAATATTTTAGAAAAACAAGAGTCAATGATATCATTGAATCAATGTTAATCTCAATCGGGAAAAAAATCCAGAACCACCCAAAATGTTTACACTTCCTCCTTGGCTCATGGGGGTACGATTCCATAATAATGTATATAATTTATCCATATGTAAGTAATACTTTGACGGGTTCGGCTCTAGTGGATAGAAAATGGCTATCATGTTCGGCACGTGATGTTAATCGCGATTTTCTCCAGTGCACAAGGGAGGACCATGGGAGACATCACGTGGAGAGATCACAAGTCAATAGTGTATAAGAAGGAAAAAAAAGCAGGTGTCAGAGAGACTATTTGAAAACTCAGATGACAATGGGCTGGTCATATTGCAAGAATGGACAGATCATGTGCGAAACTGTGGCCGGTAAAATATACGATGGCGTGAGGAACTACACAAGTTCAAAAAGTATTGACTTCACAACGCCCACGATAGTGAGGTCTGACGAATCCTTGGAAGGTCTATGCCCGATGACAGACGCTACAATGCTGTTGCTGCTGCTGCTGATGATGATGATTGTGGTGGTGGTGATTGCCTCTGTAGATCCTAGCGCAACTATAATCCACTTTTTATGGATTTGTACTGTTTATTATACACTCTGCATTTACATTAACCGAGGAACTAGCTTAACCGTGACTTGTCATTAGCCGAGGAACATCAAAGCCATTATTTTTTCTATCTCTACTAACGAAGTTTAAAGACGTATCTGTATTTACTTTTGCCTGCCAGTCTACCTGCCCACACAATATAGGCTCCCCCGCTATAATGCTGTTTGTTCTGGCGCGGTTCGCGATACACAGCTGGTAGATGGACGACCTACAAATATTATTCTAGCTCCAAAATAGTCTCAAAATCGCTGAACTATCGCGGTTTGGTTATAATGAGGCTCTATTTTTTCTTGGGCCCTCCACTCATGTGTTTCAACGGGGACCCCAGGATCTCAAAAATCACGCAACTTGTATCTATATTTGGAGACTAACATTTTTTTTAATTCTCTTTTACCTCTACCAACGAAATCAGGAGAGGTGTCGAGTATGTTTGTCGAAAAAATCATTTAGGGGCTGATCCACGAATTCTTTTACGGTTACCTCCCATGCATTGTAGCTATATATAAATTAATTGTGACGGAAGTACGATTTATAGAGGGAAAAATCAATAATTCCACCAATAAAAGTTCATAAAAGACTTTCTCTTCAGTCAGCAAAAGTTATAATTTCCTATAGGGCATACATATATACCTTCCTTCAAAAATAACCTTCGTATAGATTCGTACTGTTCATTACACGTCAGATAATGTAACGGTTAGCACACCTACCCCACAAGCATAAAGTCCTGTGGTTCGATATCCAGTATCATCGAAAAGTGTGAAAAATACTTAGATTGGATAAATTTCTCTATGTGCTCAGCAGCTAATTGAGTACACCCATAGCTGTAGGATAAGGGTTGAAATATCCTTTACATAAGGGAGTGGCCGTAAAAACTTATAGGTATGAAGTCCTGGTCTCGAGATTTGCAAGGATCACTGAGCTGGCACATGCGATAGAAACTGGTCTTCATAATTCTTTGGGAGTTGTCTTGTTAGATACGGACTCCTTCTTTTACCTCATCTCTTATGCCATAAATTGTATTCAGATTGTGTGATGAAATTTAGTCGTGATTACACGTCAGTTGGATTGGGGGCATTATCATCATCATCATCAGCAGCAGCAGCAGCAGCAGCCTTTTAACGTCCATCGTTTGACATCAGCATCGTGGAGCCAGCACTCTCTGAATTTGTATAATTCGTAACGCTATCTTATTTTTTGCCGGCCACAATGTTGCATATGATCTCCAGGGATCCAAATTGTGATTCGTAATATCAAGCGGTTGTCAGACAATCTTGCAATACAGCCAACCCATTGCAATTTCAATCTACAAATGTTTTCTGATTGTTTTTTTTTCTTTCTATAATACACTGTATTGTCTAGTAATCTCTCCATGTTATGTCTCCAATGGTTCTCCCTTATGCACTGGAGAAAATTGCGATTAACGTCACGTGGTGAACATAATAGCCATTTTCTATCCACAAGAGTCGTACCCGTCAAAGTATTACTTACACATGGATAAATTATATACATTATTCTGGAATCGTACCCCATGGGCCAAGGAAGAAGTGTAAACATTATAGGTTAGACTCAGGAATTTTTTTTTGATTGAGAGAAATTCCTTTTTCCATATTTTTATGTATTCTCTCACATAATATCTCCGTTCTCAACGAAGTTTGATGACATTTTGTCGAAGGTTGATCCATTGGCTGAGGATAAAATCGATGAAAATTTGATGTAGATCCATGAACGTTTAGTTACACAGTTTTTAGTTGTACAATTAGTAGTTGAAATAACTGGACAACTGGCATAGGCTGGATGAATCGTCGGCAGCGGAGGAACATTACAGTCAGTACTTCTTCACTTGCATAGTACCCGTAAAAAAATGACCGGATTTTCTAGTATCAATAGAAATTGCATTATCTATATATCGTAGTATACAAGTATTTATTGCAACAACAAAAAGCGCATACCTCGAGCGAAATTAATTTTTCTGTCAATTTTCTGCATATATTGACATTCTAATTTTTTTCAATTTTAAAAACAAGATTTTCTTACCATGTGTAAAACCTCAATTTTACTCATGAAAAATCTGATATGCCAATATTTAGTAGAATTCATTAAAGTTCCCCGTATTTTGTATCAGACAACAACAATCCGTGTACTTTTATGGTAGTATTGCAGATCGGAAGAGAGACAAGGGTAGCATTAACAAATCTTTGAATGGTTGATGTCTAAGTGTTGGCGTGATATCACGGATCGAACGAGAGAAAAAGAAACTTTTTTTTGATTTCCTTTGATTTCAATCTAACGACAACCATGACTTCATTACTTTTAACTCACATTTTTTTAGTACACACAAGTAATATTAGTATGGGTCTACATATATGTATGTATGCTCGCGTCAGCGCACATACATACACGCAAACAAATATAGATATATATATACTTATTCATATTTACATATATTATCAAATTCCTGTATGTGCTTGAGAAACAGGGAAAGAGACAATAGAGCAAAACAGAGAGACACAAGGAGAGAGAAACAGAGATCGAAATAAAGAGAGGCGGAGACCGAAATAAAGAGAAACGGGGACCGAAATAAAGAGAAACAGAGACCGAAATAAAGAGAGACAGAGACCGAAATAAAGAGAGACGGAGACCGAAATAAAGAGAAACGGGAACCGAAATAAAGAGAAACAGAGACCGAAATAAAGAGAGACAGAGACCGAAATAAATAGAGACAGACAGACAGTGGGAGACAGAGAGAGACAGTGAGCATTAATCAATGTCACATTTTCCTCAGATAGTACTTATATCTACTTATATGAAGAATTCAACAATATCACTTGAATGTAACAATTGCTCCTAAATGTAACAATTGCACTTAAATGTAATAATTTTGCTGATGAAATATTCATCCTGCATTCTTCCTATGAACAAAATCATATAAACAGATATATCTTAGAAATTTGAAGATACCCGTTTATCTCTGACACGGTGATTAACAAGTCCATTGATAAATATTAGGACAGCGCCCGTTCCAAAGGTGCATGTTTGAAAAACACTTTATAGTGTGTGGAGCAGCCTGCCATGATTGTCATGTAAGATAATTTTCTTTCCCGTCGTGCAAAACTATGACCTCGATCTGTTTCGGTTATTTTTTCCCAAGTCTTGCCAATTTAAATATTTTTTAAAATATAAATTTACATCAATAATTCTATATAACATATGAATAATCTGTACTTTTTCTATTTGTTTTTGTCAGATTTCCCGGGAAACGCTGATCCAAACAACTTGGGATTCGACAATGCACTGTCTTGTGTGCTAACTGATATACCTTGTAAATGTCAACTTCGTACAATGGCCATTCTTCGAGTAATCACAGTGGTTCGACGTACGCACAAAGACAGAGATCTCTTCAACTGTAAAGTCAACATGTCAGTATGTACGTAATCTGTTGCCAAAATACATGTCCACATAAAAGACGCTCCCTCGTTCCGGGGGGATGGGGACATATGAAGACATCAAAGCGTCGTCGGCCTTTTTGTAATAATTGTCTCTCTCGTCTTGATTTACGGACAGACAGCTCTGAATCCGGACCGAAAACAGATTTGTCCAGGACCAACCACAAAGCGACATCAACGGTATCTAATTAAACGTGTCTCTTTTCTTTTGCAAAGAACAATGGGGCTGACTTGTCACTGATACGAAATCCCTTAAATTTCTCGACCCTCATTTTCAAGTTTTTACTCGCCTAGACGTACTTATCTTCACTGTCGAACAAATCGTTTGCTCCCGTCTAGCTGTGAGTCTGGGTTATATCCTCTAACTATACTGGCATACATACATACATACATACATCTTTGTTGCATTATGGTAACAAACCTACATATACACAGAATTCGGATTTACAGGTAAATTCAGATCTGATATTACTGAACAAAAGCAGAAACCATGTCCGTTTTAGCGTTCCTATCTTATTCTCCAGTTTTATGCTTTAGAATTAAGCCGCGAAAAATGGGAATTGCATCATATTCGAGTAAATTCAGTAAAAAAAAAAAATGTTGAATATTAAGTCAATTAAATCAGATATATTTTTAATAATAGCACTGTTTGTAATCTTACAACCGTTTATATTTGACGATTGATAAATTGGATAGACTCATAATACTTACAATAAGATCCGTGACATTGTATTTGTAAAATGAACAACGCACATCTGATATGTATAAATAATCAAATAAAATACAGTTAGATGGTCAACATAGATAAGATAGTCACGGACCAAATTATCCAGGAAATCTAATTCATAAATAAATAATAGCAAATAAAAATGAATATAATAAACTTAATGGGTACAGACGAGTGAAAGTCAAACAAAAGAGAACTTCAGTCTCCTAAATCAAATATTCAAGTTAAATATTGGTTGGGAGATGGTGTCCGATCAAAATAGCAAGGGGATGCTATGGTAGAATGCCTGTTTTGTTTTAAATCCCCGAAACAGGTCCATGGCAAAACAACTGATGATCCCCTCGATAATATTTAACGTACAACATGAGACAAATTAAAACGAAATAATAAAATATTCTGTGTAAAACTCAATACATCTGGACATAGTACATTAACAGCGATCAGAAAGTAACTCGCACGACGACACATCGAAGGATATGGATGACTCTTGGGATTAGGAATTACAAAATCTCAAAACAAAATCTTTTTTCAGTGAAATTGCAAAATTTATTATTATATGCATATAATGTAAAGTGAGATCTTTCCTGCTTCTCTGTCTGTAACCATGAACTCCTCCACTTAATTTTTATGATACAAATTTCTCTGCCCATCATTTGAAGTGATGGATTTTTCTACGGAAACAATTTCTTCTATATAAAAATACTCATATTATATATATATATATATATATATATATATATATATATATATATATATATATATATATCAGTTTGGATTATATTTCCTCGAATAGTTTTAGAGTGAAGTGGCAATTTGAAAGGTCATATTATGGTGTGCAAATGAGATTTATTTAATTTGACGTTTCGTTAGTCAAAACAAACATCATCAGAATCTCATTTGTACACCATTGTATGGCCTTAGAAATTGTCTCTTCACTTCGATAAATATATATGTGTGTGTGCGTGTGTTTATATGAAAGTGTGTATACACATTAGCATGGCAGTGTGTGACGGCAAGTACCGATATAATTGAAGTGTGACGGTAAGAAAGAAGCTCGCTGTAGAATTATGTTTGTGCAAAGTAGGTGTACCATAACAGACATCGGCTGATGGCAAATACCGATTAGTGTAAGTGTGACAAACAAGGTAGAAAGCGAAAGGACAGAAAATAATATTTGGCAGTTTAACAAAAGGGTATAAAAGGAGAAAAGGGGTAATTTGCTAAGAGGGTATGAAGGGAGAGGGGAAAAAGAAAGGTAATTTAATAGATGAGAGAGAAAGAAAGAAAAAAGTCAGGTAGTTTATATATATATATATATATATATATATATATATATATATAGTCAGATTTGAATAACGCTATTTTCCTTGTTGCCCACTTAATACTCTTGCCGCATATCGTATCTGCATCTTTGTACACACACACACACACACACATATATATATATATATATATATATGTGTGTGTGTGTGTGTGTACAAAGATGCAGATCCTTTCTCTGATATATATATATATATACACACACACACACACACAAGCACACATATATGTATCTATGCATTCATATATATATATATATATATATATATATATATATATATATAATCTGAGAAAGATCTCGAGTGGAGCATATCCAAATTATTAAGCAGCAACAAAAATAGAGATGGCCAGGACAAGTGATAGAAACAGATGGATAAAAAGGCAAGCCGATTGGCTCCCACGGGACAGTGAACGCAGCAGGAAAGACCATACACAAGATGGAGGAATGGGATACCGGTAAGACACGACAGAGATTAGTGCAATAGTGGTCGTGATGGAGGGGAAAAGGGAGAAGACTTTGTCCAGCAGTGAACTTACAAGGGATGATTATATATATATCTATATATATATATATATATATATATATATATATATATATATATATATATATCTGCAAGTGTGTGCGTGCTACTGTGTGCGTGCTAGTGTGTGTGTGTGTGCGTATGTATGTATTGGCAAAGATGTTTGTGTAATCATATAATTGAGGTGTGACGATAAGAAAACTGCTTGCGGCAACAGAATAATCTTTGGTCCAATACTGAGTTCTTGCGTTTCAAATCTAGAATAATATGGAAGGCAGTTGGTGACAAGACAAATGAGATTTGGAAGCAAAGAGACGCCCTTTTGGAATCTCAACCAGATACGATCGTTCATTATCGCTACTTCAAAGATTTCGTTGTTTATGTTTCAAAGAGAAAACTTAAAGTTAAAACAGACACCCATCAATAAAGCAAACAAGACGGATAAGGTTTTTGATTAGTACTTCACAAAATAGGCGTCACCTGATATTACTTACCTCAGCAAACGAAGCTAGAAAGGTATATATATATATATGTATATATATACATATATTGTCTTGTCTGTATCCCTGTCTGCATTTCCGTCTGCAATTCCGGCTGTCTTTTCACGAGATATCTCCAAAAGTACCCATTGAATTTCCATTGAATTTTATGGGGGTGTGGGTAATGCAGTGAAGAAAAAATGGTTGCATTACGGTGTTGATTCAGAATCTTTCCTTTGGTATATGATCATATCTGTCCATATTTTATCCTGAGAGGTTCTTGAGGAATTTCCATAGATTTTGTAGAAGCGTGGAAAACAGTCTGCAAAACATATGATTGAATTTCGCAGAACATCCATACAAAATCATCTCCCCTACGTCGAAGTTAAATGACTGCACTATATGATATTGCCAAAATTCCGTGTCAACTCACATGCCCCTGATAACTCTCAATCAATGTTTATGATAGACTGGATAATGGGCAATCGAAGAAGTGATTAAATTTGAGGGCGGATCCATGTGCATATTCCACAAATTTTCAGTATTTAGCAATGTCCAGATACTTTGCCGTCAACCAATACTGTCAACTAAGGTTTCATCAGTTTTTAAGGGATTCTACCTGACCATGAATGCATGTGTCACGCGTACCGGCCGTATTAATGGAGTTAGACGGCAGGAAAGTTAAAGATTCACATCTCATTATGAACTTTTTATTTTATGATTATCTACCTGCACAAAAAGATTATCGGAAAATCCAATTTACGATGTAGTTTTATGCAAAAATTATCCATTATTTCATGTCCAGTTGCGTTCACGCTTATTGTTTGGGAATTCGGACTTCGGTGATGTAACAAAAGGCGGGAGAAGTATCTTATTCATTGATCGGCTTTCAGTCCCAACAGGACATGCTGCCAAAGGACATCGGTCACATGATGGTTTCTACTGAGTGATTAACTAGACCTGTTTTTTTCTTAATTCTTAGCAGTATTTGATATCTTTCTTCTTGGGTGGGTCACGGGCCCCTAATTTCATCTTGGGTCATGGGGCCCTACTTTCATTTTGGGTCACGGGGCCCTACTTCCATTTGGCAATCAATTCTCGTTTCGATCGATATTGGCCGACCTAAACACTTTGCCCAGAGAAAATATTTATTTGGGTCTAGTATAGGTTTGTTTCTGGTCTTCTTAGGTGCATAAACATATTGGAATATTTCTACTCCAATATCTAAAAAAAAAAAAAAGAAAAAGCATCCCAGATGCAATTCAACGATTTCTCATTATTTTGCTATCTGATAGAGGAAGTGCGAGTAGCGTAACGGTTAGACGATGCTAGCAATGTATTCGACGATGACTAATGATGATGATGATGATGATGATGATGATTAACGATTTCTCATTCCTGTCTGCAACGCTTGAAACATTTCAACACTTTGCTTGACATCTGGGCAAAAAAGCTTTAAAGCGATATCTCTGAAATTACTCGATGAATTTCAATCAAAATTTGCAGAAGGTAGGGTCATGGGTCACCGATTTAGGAATTAGTTTTTGATTGAGAGATATCTATGTATTCACTTATTCCAATCCACGCATCATCTCCAAACATACTCGATTAATTTCAACGAAATTTCTTGTAAGAATCGGTCAGGGGTCAAGGAAGAAGTAATTAGATTTGGGGACGGATCCTGAATTTGTTTTCGATTGAGATTCTTGAGATATTTTTCATTTTTTTTCTATACATTAATATATTCTCTCATATCAATCCAAATGATATTTCCAAAATGCTCAAAATATTCCATTGGAGTGGAATAAAAGTGTGAGCCATGAGGCAAGGAAAAAGTGGTTAAATTTTGGGTTGGATCCACTACTTCGTTTTCGATTACATTATCATGCGTCGTTGGCTGTGTCATGCGCTCTCTGAGTGCATTCTATTTTTGATTCGTTCAACTGTTCGATCTGTTCTTACTTTCTACTGCTGTCAACAGTTCAACCTTATTTGATGATTGATGTTTGCGCGTCTAACCAACAGAAAATTATAGTAGAGCGCAGGAGATAACTACGTAGAGATGGGTTTCGCTTTGTTAGATCAAATCTCTTTCCCCGCCAGAAGCTGAAAGAGTTAGGAGCCTTGCTGTAGAGTAGTTGTTATTTAGCTTATCTCACAGTTCATTATTACTTAAGAGAGTTTGTTCTTCACTGGGTGCTGCACATCTGTGGCCTTGTGTCAGATTGAAATAGATCTAGTAAAATGATTAGCCTCATGGCCAAGGTAGTTGTGTATTTCGCACACGAGCCAATGATTTGTCTCGATCCCTGGTGATCGAATCATTGTTCAGAGGAAATGTGATATTTTACAAGCCGGGATGCTATCCCAATGCCCAACATGCTATCCGACATTTTACATGGCTAAAGAGCTCCAACTGCCCTGGTATTTACCCATAGCTGAGATGAGAAGTAGATTGCCTTTCTCTGCGATTCCAGAACTTGTTTTATCGCAAAACCCTTACAAGATTTTCAAAACGAAAAAAATGCAGAATCAACACGTATAATTCACGAACAAACCGAGCCACATTAATTTTAAGGTGACATTGAATGAAATAGATATTGTTTTAGGGAGAGAATTTATTAATGCAAAAAGACATATAATAGATACAACATTAAATTAGAACACAAGTATGGTTTCAATTGCAATAAATTTGTACTTGTGAAAAAGTTTTTATTAAAAACCAATCAATGTCTTCTGTTAAAAAAGACGCCTTATCTTACAGAACCCCAGATATTTTTTTTGTGTGGAAACCTGGGCTTCTGCAAGATTCACTTAAGGAAAAACTGTCCGATGGTATTAGTGTAAAGTGAACGAACACTTTCCCAACCTGGATTTGAACTAGATCCGCTGATTCTATTTCGTGCGCAGCTAACCGTTAAGTCACCCACGCTTCCATTCAGACTACTGCACTTCCATCTTTAGACGTAACAACTGTAATTGTGTTATCAAGACAAGATGAGACCCTCACGATTTGCTGCTGTTAAAAGTCAAAACGTTTTTGGCACTTTGCCATAGATTTATCCGTAGGAAAGAAAAAGAGAGGAATTTTATCATAACAACGTCTCCTTACAACGAGCTTGGCATGTCTCGCTGGTGTCACCCGAAAATGTCTGAAGCTGACTGAAACAATAGGGGAAAGAAATGGGGAAAAAATCTGGAATTGAATCTGGCTGAACACACACTCTGAAAATTGTACAGTTTGTTCATTATCTATCTAGCTATCTATCTACCTATCTATCTCAGTCGTTCCATCTATTCATTCATCTATCTCAATCTGTTTATCTATATAAGTAAGTATGTATCTATCAATCTATCTATCTATCTTGATCTATTCATTATCTATCTATCTATCGATTCAAAGAACAGTGTGATTCTTTCCTTGGTTTCTCTGTTCGTGATACATGATAAAAGCAAGACGAATTTAATTACTTAAATTTTTTTAACTTATCTCCAAACCACCATTCAAATCAATCGACTCTTACACTATTATCTACGTTGACTATCAAGTCTGAAAGTAAGAGAATGTGAAGAAACACAAATACATATTTTTACCGTATATATTGCAGTTTACAGCATATATATATATATATATATATATATATATATATATATATATATATATATATATATATATTAGCTGATTCAACGTAGAGTTACTCTTACCACTGAGCTAAACAGCCGCCAGTAATGCGAAGGCACAAATAACTGTTTTAGCTCCAGGTAGCGTCAATTCTTTTTCTTTTACCATGTTGTCAAATCTTCCATAAAAAAACGCACACACACACACACACACACACACATATATATATATATATATATATATATATATATATATATATATATATATATATATATACAAAGGCTCAAATAACTGTTTTTGCATCAAATTATCATTTTGTTTATTCACGGTCTATATCAGCTGTATTTGTTTCTTTCAATGACAATTATGTCATCAAGAAATGGATATATGATTCGACAGAATGATTGAAAATTGCATCATATTATATTGAAACTTATTTGAGTGATCTCCTATTATTGCACGGTGAATGTATCATTAGGCTGAGTGAACATAAATAGAATAAACACACACATATATATATATATATATATATATATACACACACACATTCAAAGGCTCAAATAACTGTTTTTGTTCCAAATTCTCATTTTGTTTATTCACGGTCCATATCTGCTGTATTTGTTTCTTTCAATGTGACAATTATGTCATCAAGAAATGGATATATGATTCGACAGAATGATTGAAAATTGCATCATATTATATTGAAACTTATTTGAGTGATCTCCTGTTGTTGCACGGTGAATGTATCATTAGGCTGAGTGGGCGTAAATAGAATAAACAAATTATAGAAGATGAGGCATCTGCAGGGATCAAACCCGCGACCAATGGAGTAACTACTTCAATATAGCGTTGCTCTTACGACTGAGTCGAATAGCCAGCCGCCGGTAGTCTTGCATATTCACAGTCTGTATCAGCTCCATTTGTTTCTTTCAACGTGACAATTATGTTATTAAGAAAAGGATATGTGTATGTGTGTGTGTGTGTGTGTGTGTGTGTGTGTGTAAACATATACATGTATCCCTATCCTATCCTTTTCCATGGGAAAAATTGCTGGGCAAAGTAGGCTCACTAGTCTTGAGAGGCAACCAATTTAGCAGAAGGACAACTCTGATTTGAAAACCAGAAAAGAGTGGCAACCTTCCCAATAACCAATATGACCATAAAATCATCATGGGAAAAGTCATGAAAGGTTTCGGTTATGGGCGGAGGGCCTCGAATGGATGATGATGACGATGATTCAAGTTCCTTTTCCATAAAATAATCTCATAGAAATTGAAATATATCGTTGATTTTTTCCCGGGTGATAACTAGTAATATAATACGTAAAGCAGAGCTTGAAATTCATGCCCCACGGCTCCCAGTCTAATGGTGTACTTTAAAGTCATTTTCATGTCTGATGACGATGAAGGACAATTAAAAGAGGGGGTTACATGGAGAAAAAAAAACAATCTTGCCAAGTGATTTTTTGCCCTTTTGTATGGATAATCCTGCATTCCCTTCAGCTGATCCAAGAGTCAGTTTGGGGCGTGAAATTATCAACCGTCAAACATTAATGCCGTGTATGGTAAAATGTTCAATGCGTGTGTGTGCGTGTGTGTGCGTGTGTGTGTACGCACATGCACAAACTCAACAGGAACACATGTAGATAATTCAACCAATACATTACGGCTTTAAATATATATATATATATATATATATATATATATATATATATATATATATATGTATATATATATATATATATATATATATATATGTGTGTGTGTGTGTGTGTGTGTGTGTGCGTGTGTGTGTGTGTGTGTGTCCCTGGGTGGACCATAGGATGCAAATCTAGTTTAAAAGATAGGTCGGCCCTGGGTTAATCACACTTCACCTTGAAAATCCATTGCTCAGGCTGGAGGGCCATTTCGCACACAGGCACTGCCGTCCGTGGAAAACCCGCCCATAAATCTTCGTTCATGAAGCCAAGTCATTAATTTAATCGTGTAATGACAGGAGATTATTCCAAAAAAGTTTCAATATGATATAATGCAATTCATAATCATTCTGTCGTATCATATATCCATTTTTTAATGCATATCTGTCGCGTAAAATAAACAAAGGGGGCAGATATTGACTGTGAATAAACAAAAATGGGAATTTGACATTAAGACAGTTGTTATTGTGCCATTGCACTACCAGCGGCTGTTAAGCTCAAAGGTAGTAGCAACGCTATATTTTACCCTATCAGTCGCAGGTTCGTTTCCAGCAATGTTAATATATATAATGCGAAATTTAAATACATTAAATTTATTTTCCGACTGTTAATTTCTTGAAAACGGCTTGCAGCAATCCAACAATCCATTTGTCTATATATACATATGTGTGTGTATACTTATACATTGTTAGAAATATAATTATTTCTTAAAAATTCTAATATATTCATGATTTTTCGACGGGTAATAACTAGTAATATACAATATCCAACAAAATGCAATTCTGATTCAACACTATAGATCTGAAGAGTGAGTTATAACAATAAAACAGAAAAGAGCTTAAAATTCATACGCCATGACTTCCAGTTTAATGGTCTATTTTGAAGTCATTTTCATGTCTGATGATGGAAACGAGGTACCTAAAAACGGTGTTGTTTGCATAGGAAAAACAATGTTGTCAATTGATTTTTTGCCCTTTTGTACGAGGCAATTCCTAATTTTCTTCAGCTGTTAAACATCACGTCGTCGTTGAGTGATGTGAATGATGTTAACACTTGTTCTGGTCGCTGGACGACCGAAGAAAATGGTACAATTCTTTATTGCAATGGATCAGTAAATCTGTCGCCATTGGACAAGATGGATTTAACAGAGCCAAGATGCCTGACTCTATTGCCAGGCTGAGAAATAGAAAATGGGTTTCATGTCAACGAAAATAGCAAAAAGTCGGATACTTTGTGCAAATCACCATCTTAAAATTCACATACTAGTATACCTCAACAGATATCTAGGCGTATCTACAAAAAAGGCACACATGCAAGCACATACAGGCACACACAGATATATATATATATATCATCATCACCATCAGCTCGACAGCAGCATTTCCAATCTCTTCCATGACGAGTGTGATTGCGTTAATCTCTGCAATGTTTTACTGGCAAACTCATCTATCCATCTTGCGTCTGTTTTTGTTTTTTTGTTTTTTCCGACTGGATTTACTACCCCACAGACACCAGTTGGTTAGCCGTTTGCTCTATCTGTTGTCTCTTCCTTTCACTTTATTCCCTGTCCATCTACACTTGAGTTGCTTAATCATTTACGATATCCTTCACCCTGTTCTTCAACCTGATCCATCCCATCTTTTTCCATTGCTAAGAGTTATTCCTACATTGTTCTTTCCATGGCCCTCTTTGATATTCTGGGTTCATTTTTGAGTGGTTTGTAAGTTTCCAGGTTTTGCACTCGTACGTCATAGCTTGTATCATGTATTGACAGTATCCTTTATGTTTTAATCACATAGGTAAATCTGAATGGAGGAAACCAAAAGATAGGGTTAAAAATACAAAAACACACACACATATGCATTAAGCAATGTGTTGTTGTTACACGAAAAGTGGTTGATATTTTTTTTGAATATGAAGTATAAAGAGTCAAAAAATATATCTGAAATTATAGATAATGGGGGTAAATCAGGTTTTATTCGTAGGGAATGACCCCAACATCATCAGCGAGATAAGAAAAATGACAAAGAAAGGCCTGTCACTAATAAAAGCCAGTAGGTTATCAAGTCCGTAGCATTATGGTGTGAGAAAGCATTTATTTCAAACGACAAATATATATTCTTCAACTTGGGTCTCCTCTTTTGTCAATGCACTTAAACCAACTATTTTCCATTAATAAATCGAACATTATACATTGGAAATTTTTTTAAAGTGAAAATCGGAAGATTATGTTGAAAAAAAGAGAAGGGAAATTATCTAAGAAGAAAACGAAGAAGAACTCCCCTATAGAACGTCACCCAAATGGTTTGGAGGAGGAGGAGAAGAAGGCAGGGGATAAGAATAAGGAGATTAAGAAGGGGCAAAGAAAAATGAAAAGCTAACTGAAGAAGAAGAAGAAGAAGAAGAAGAAGAAGAAGAAGAAGAAGAAGAAGAAGAAGAAGAAGAAGAAGAAGAAGAAGAAGAAGAAGAAAAATGATACAAAGGAGATGAAGAAATAGATATAAAGAAGAAGAAGAAGAAGAGGAAGAAGAAGAAGAAGAAGAAGAAGAAGAAGAAGAAGAAGAAGAAGGGGGAGAAGAAAAAGAAGGGGGGAGAAGGAGGCCTGGAAGAAGAAAAAGAAGAAAGATGATACAAAGGAGATGAAGGAATAAATATAAAGAAGAAGAAGAAGAAGAAGAAGAAGAAGAAGAAGAAGAAGAAGAAGAAGAAGAAGAAAGATGATACAAAGGAGATGAAGGAATAAATATAAAGAAGAAGAAGAAGAAGGAGGAGGAGGAGGAGGAGAAGGAGGCCTGGAAGAAGAAAAAGAAGATAGATGATACAAAGGAGATGAAGGAATAAATATAAAGAAGAAGAAGAAGAAGAAGAAGAAGAAGAAGAAGAAGAAGAAGAAGAAGAAGAAGAAGAAAAAGAAGAAGAAGAAGAAGAAAAAAAGAAGAAGAAGAATCCCAAATCCCCCAATCGAACACCAACCAGATGATTTGATTCGATCTTTACTCAAAGAAAAACGGAAAATCAGAAAGGGTCAATTGGGGTGACTCCATGATTGATGACGAATGCGATAAACAACTGAACAGAAAGAATTTGATTGGATGACATTGAATATAATCAAAGAGTACGTACCTCTGCCAACGTCATTGCCACTAAAAACTGAATGAAAATCAGTCCAAATGTAGCTACGATACAGGGGTGGTGACAGTAAATTTTCCTGGATACACTCTAAAATTTAATCAATTCTTTCTCGGGTCATGACTTGCTCTCCCACAAAATATCATTGGAAATCATTGAGAACTTTGGGAAATATATATTGTGCAGAAAGACAAGCAGACACGATTGAATATATATACCTCTCCCAAGTTCGTTAGCAGTGCCAAATGATCAGATTCGATATTTACTCGAAGAAGCAAAAGTCGAGAAGGGTCAATAGAGATGAACAGATGATTGATCACAATGGTCGTTTGAAATGGGATGAGCGATTCGAGACGAAAGACTTGTTTAGATGACATTGACTAATTGAGTTTTTCTTCTTTTCTTTCATTATTGTCGCATCGAGCTTCCTCATTAGAACTGCTTTTCAAGTTACGAACCTGGCTCACGCAAGTCTGGTACTATTTATATATGATAAATAAAATCTTAATCCAACATTTGTCGAAATGCTATTTTATCGGAAAAATATTATGAATTCATTAAAAGTTAACAATCTTTTTAATTTATATTTTTGCTATTGATTTCTTTTAGTTTTCTTAAAAGAATTCATTACAAAGCGAAGACCGTATTGAGGGTGATCAATCAAACACTGGAAAAGGCGGGTGATCATTGGATAAGTTGCTTCCCTTGTATCGTGTTGGGCAGTGATCACAACAAAACCAAGGAACCAAATTAGCATAAAGTTATATTTCAAATTCACCCCCCAGAAACCTTGATAAGGGATGGGCTGTTACAGACATTATAAAGAGTACATGTTTTGATTTTCAGTCATCTATCTCTGCATGCATGATATATGCGTACATACTTACATACACACACCATCGGCAAGCTAGACCAACGTGAAAACTGAAGAAACTTATGTTGACAGTTTTGGTAACGGTCTTGGTTTATATTTTTTTAAATTGGAAAGACACTCAAGCGTTTTTGCGGAAATATTGAAAAGATGTGAATAATTGATTAGAAGAAAAATTATGATGACATTTAGAGGAGGTTTTTTTTCGAATCTAGAAGATAAACGTTACAAAGCAACTTCATTTACGCGTTATATGAGCTTTATACTATTTCAATAGATCACATAACGTCCAAGCGTGACCAAAAGCGTCCTCTGGCGACATATACTTCGAGCATAATCAGATGAGAACGAGCCACGTACCGGCAACCTACCGTCCGCTTTTTGGCACAGGTATGCGCACCCAAGACCCTATCAAAACCACTTGATGCCCTAAGTGCAGTCTGAAAATTGTGCCCTCTTTGGCCCTGCCATTTCTTAACAAAGAAAATTTCCGAAAATGAGAAGTTCATATTCATTCGAAACACATCAAAATACAAACGAGTCATATATTTTTCTACAAAAATACTCTACTTCATTAAACGGAATCGTTACATATGAAAGTTGTGCTTGCACAATAACCAATTTCCTACAAAATAATAGTATTTATATAATCAGTTGACTCATTTGGATATTTGAAATAACTCTCTATGTAAGAGCAAAGATGAAATGCTGCATTCGAACTTTCACGTTAAGTAATTTAAACAACTTGAAATAATTTAATGCAGAAACTGCAAGAAACCTAGGGTCCCCCCTTTTCTTATGATTTCCTAAACACATGCTTATTTTGTTAAATAGATGATCCGGTCCTGTGCGTACCACGTTGTGAGCAGCACTGCGTTCGTCAAAAAATGACAACCAAAGGAGCACAGGTTTTAACTCTCAATTCTGAAGCTTATCCGATTATTAGTTGTGTTTTTAAAATTTTCAGATTGAGGCTACGATCTCACGTCGTAACATAATCGCTAAAGGGAGATTTCCAACATGCCTATAGATTGTGTTATTATGACATGGGTCAAAGTTCAAATCGACATTTTCAAGCCACAGAACCACCGGGACTTAGCTTTACCACAAAACTCTTCCATATCCTATCAGGGGCTGATCCAGGATTTTAAGGAAGAAGGCGGTCCAAATGGGAAGAAATATTTTTACGAATAAACAAGTGAAAAGAAAAACAGATATCCACTATCAAAAACCAAAAATATGTGATCCAGTATTTTTCGCTTACATTTGAGTCATAGTTTTTAAGTGAAGGAAAAAACGAAAAAAAATGTACAAGAAAACTATTAATATAACCTCGAAAGCAATCAGAGAGCGCATACTTTTGCCAAGACCATTGTCAAGGGAAGCAAATGTGCATAGATCTGCGACAAAATTGAATCAGTTCTTTTACAGCCTGTTTTCCATCCTTCCACAAAATCCAATGAGAATTTATTGAGAACTATCGGTGATATCGTGTGAACAAACATGAAATTTTGGTGATAGTGTGTAGTTTTGAAAGATAACTACGACGTAGGGTAGGGAATTGTGCTTGGATCAATTCAAAAATTTAATCAGTTCCTCCCTAGTTTATACTCCACCTAGGTAGGAAACAAGTCCAGGAGGAAGACAACTTTAAAACCATAGAGAATGCAACGAGAAATCATTCCACGATTCCTCAAAAGAACAATCATAGCACTTTAAGATTTAAAGCTGCGGATCACCAACGCCCTGCAGAAATATGACACACGGGGATATCGTAGATTTTGGAAGAAGACGGAAGTAGTAGTCGAAACTTTCATGAATCAAAATACAGTCAGATCAATTTCTGTGAATGCTGCGAAATTTGACTCACTAAAATTTAGGCTGTTACCATTGAGTCAAACAAGATAGTTATGATGGTTGCAGAGGTCCGTACCTCAATTGGTGTTGGCGTTCAGTGAAAATAGTTTTGTTACTGACCATCATAGTTTGGCTTCATGTTGTCATGATTCGGCGTTGTTTTAAACAACCGGTTGTTGACCTTCAGGGTCATTCTATGGCGTTTGTCCAAAATGAGACACTCAGGGCCAAGTTCAAAGTGTGTATGTGTGTGTGTTAGTCCACGTACGTGCACGTGTATGTGTGTGTTTGGTGGTTGCGTCTTGTGTGTACAGGTGTGTGTGCGTTTGGTATGTGCGTCTTGAGTGAGAGTGTCTTTTAGTGCGTATGTGTTTGTGTTTGGTGTGAGTGTGTGCGTGTGTGCGTGTGTGTGTGTGTGTGTGTGTCTGTGTGAACATGACGGAAGTATCATATTGTGTGTTTCAGTCTCAGCAACTGACAGATCTCTACTTTCATGGTTATTATTTCATTCTACATGAAAGTCTGGTCCACTTCTCACTCTTACAGCTATTAATGCACCTCCCCAAACCAGTCTATGTGGCAGCAACCACCCTCCCCCAGAGATATGTCCACTGGAATTAAAGGCAGGGTCAGTTGGCTTACACCCTGACCCCAGACAATCCATCCTCATTAAATCTGTTGGCTGTAACACTGATTACGGATGCTCGGAATGTTCCCTGACGAAAGTAACTTTACACTAACAGCACTTTCATTATTTTCCTGTCCCTCGCAGCCAGGTGGGGGCTTCAGAGGGCGAGGGGGCGCTGGCTTGCATTATTGAGCACGATCTTAGAGATAGGTCTCCTCATTTAGGAGGATTAACGGGGTCGCCAAAGGAGGCTCTCTACATGGCCTCCATCAGCTCACGGCACCTGGTGTTCTTAAAAGGTCATCCATCCTGACACTGACGAGACTCAACGTTGCTTAACTTAGTTGATCGTATGAGAACCTGTGCGTCCAATGTAATCTGGTCGTCATAATGAGGAGGATATATTTAGGGACGAATCATTCCAAAATCAAACGTGGCAACGTCATTCTATCAACTGCCGCTTCGGTGACTGTTGGCGTAAATTCACGACTACAGACTCTGTTGATAGCTGCTACTGATAATATAAATGCGACAGATATGGTAGGAAGCCTGAAGAAAGAAAGAGGGGGATTATTCTTATCGTATCTTTCAACTCAACAGGGATCCATAAGGAATATTCCTTTGGGAGTGTTGAATATTTCTGTGTGAAAGGAAATGCAGTGTTTGCCTCGGCCAAGTAATCAATTTTTAGTCTTAGTATGTATTCCTCCGTAGTCATGGTAGTTTTATGAATCGTTTCTGGGACGTACCAGGAGATTGGGGTTCCTTCCATCAACACATAGTGCAGTGGCTCCCAGCCTGGTGGCCACGGACCACTGAGGATCAAGAGGTATTTTCTCATCTTGTTAATGAAAGAGTAAACATGTTATCTCTCATTTCACTTATATCTCTTATCAAGTCAGTAATTACCCCTTGACGAAGTACTAAGACCGGCTGGCGTTTGACTCCAGTTCAATGCGGTCATTTGTAAGTCAGCCTTAAGATAACACCAGGCTTCAACCCTCCTTGAAGCTAAAGATAAGAGGTCGTATTTTAGTAAGAGAATCTATAGATACAGGGTCGGCTTGGTTCCCTATCCAGTCTTTGTATTGCCTTTCCCTAATCCGAGTAACTGTCTCAGCTGATAATATGGACTGATAATCTATACCAGTCAGAGATGACTCTAATGGAAAATAAATTATCACGTACCCCTAATCCTATCTAACCCATTGTTTTATCTATTTCTGAAATAGTAAACAAATTAAAACTACGCTTTGAAGAAGGATAGTAAATACTACTTCTATTCATATTTCGGTTTGGTTGACGGGAGACAGCCGCGCGAGCGTTACCAGAGTGAGCCCGTGAAAACACGACAACTGTTGCAAAATGAGGAAATCCGTTGTTGGAATAGTAATGGGTCAACACAGTACAAACTATCTGGAGAGTAGATTCGTTTCGGGATTTCATAGAAATTGACGCCCAGCGCTCGGAAACACATACATACATACACAGAAAGCCACACAGACATACACACATAAAAAGACACATCATCAATTCAAGAGTTTTCTAAAAATTGAATTTTTTTTAAAACAATTTTTCTATGGTTTGGCTTCTAATGAAGATTTTAGTAAGAACTTATAACATACACAAAAAAAACTATATTAAGTTTAGACTACGTAAGATAGATGTCTCCTTCCGAGTGATAACATCTTAATAAGATAAATTCCCTATAATAACCCCATACACCTCGTGTTTCCTTACATTCTGATGAAGTCGTATCTAGGCAAAACATATTAATGAAATATTAGTTTAGTTTTCACAAGCAATTTAATTTTGTTTCTCCATTTATATTAAAAAATTAGGAGAGAAATCACTCAACACGTTTTCCTAGGTTCAACCACTTATCAAGGGTGGAGGACAATTTTTTTAAATCTAATTAAATTAAAACTAAAGGTCACTCACCACTCTTGATTAATAGTTGAATCAAGAAACACGCATCGAGTGATTTTCCTCCCAGATATTTAGTCTATTGCTCTATATTATACGATTAATGCATAGAGCACTTTTTATTGGGCTTTAATGAAAATAATTGAATTTAAAAACTCAACTGCTCTACTATGTTCATCAAATTTCTTTGATTATTAAGCTTTCACAATGAAAATAAGAAAAGTCTACAACAAGGGCCCAACTTCTCCTGATAGTCACCTACGGAGCTGGAACATGGAACTTTACAAGGTGATTAGCTCTTAAGATTAGAATGATGCAACGCGTAAAGGAGAGAAGCATGTTTAACATCAAATAGAAAGATCACAAAATATCGCATTACATAAGCCTGCAAACAAATTACAGTGATATCTCAGAAGCCATTAGCAAGCTTAAATGCAGTGGGCAGGCCATGTTGCAAATATATCAGACGACCACTAGAAATCGCAACTCATAGCCTGAATCCACTGGGATCATATGCGAACTAATGACCGACAAAAATTAGGCTGGTGTGAAGATTTATCCAAATTCATAAGGTATTGACACCGTGACGATCGGGAACAAGAGACTTGGCGGATCTCAGGAACGGACTTTGAAAGGTTGATGATGCTGATTAATATTATTATCAGGTAGAGGCGTCAAAATGCACAGATTTTGAACAGTGAGGGCGAGACCACGCGCTGGAACGGTGGTAAATGAAGGCGTGGCCGCATAATAATTGCTATTTGCACTAAGTAGCCTCTTTAAACGTTTGCATAATCTTTGCCACGTATGCTTGGAAATATGATTTTACAATTTTTATGAATCGAGACATTGGATAATGTAGTTTTATTAGGCAATATAATGGTGGGTTTCATTTGAGAAACCTACTTAAATGAACTAGCTAGCAATTATTTTCGCTGTGGAATCATTTCCGCTAAGAAATTATTACCTTTTCTCACCGAAACCAAAAGATCACGAAGACAAAATTCCAAATTTATTTTCAGATTTAATGCCAAATTTATAGTCAGGTTTACATCTAAATTGAGTCCAAAAACATAAATGAAAATATTATTTTATCGAAAATCATCAAAATAGCAAATTCTGGCGTCTCGTCTAGACATCTAAAAAAAGACATGTAAACAGTGAATTTTAATTACCTCCATTTAATTACCCCACATTCCATCATCTGCTTGTTTGTTACAGACTTTGACGCCGTTACTGACCTGTCGTAGTACAGGGACTCGTTGCTTCATGCCTATTATTATTATTATTATTATTATTATTATTATTATTATTATTATTATTATTATTATTATTATTATTTAGTACTAATTATCTCCCCTTAAACACGGCGACCTGAACGTATTACGGAGAATGTCATTTCCAATAGAATTAATTGTCTTCAGGCACTTCGTTTTCTGGTGATGAACTTCATTGAAGCCATGCCAAAGACCGAGGGGGAGTAGAGTCGCCCAACCCCCTACACCGACTCCTCGGACCACACCCTATTTTTCTCTGCCATTTATCCAGAAGTTATTGCCGCCTTCAACATTTGTATGGAAATTATATTCATTTCCAAGCGTGAAAAGAGGTTAACGTTTGTCTCAAAGTCACGCTCTCTCCTATCAATAAGACTTCCTTCTATTGTTGCCGGCTTTTCTACTTGGCTGCTTTGCTCGGTCAATAAGTCTCTTTTATTACTACGTGTATTTGTCAGTTCATATCTATCTATCCATCTATCTATCTAAGTTGAGTTGATTTTTGTATTGTTCCACGTAAGAATAGTTGCTTCATACATACAAGGTTTTCAATCTCCTACTTTATCAGGAGAGGGAGAGATCAACGTGGCCTGAGTCGAGTTCAAACTGTCTCAAAGTGGGAGCTTTCCAACTACACTACTTCAGAATTTCTTCACAAATTTCCTTTTTATCCAATAATACTTTTATCACCACCTACACATCTTCATTGAAGAAAGATAAATGGAATAAAACCATGGTACCTACTAATTTTTCTTGGTGTCTTTTACCACACAAGACTTACGTTCTTTGGTTTGGGGGCCAAATTTAGTATTTTCAGAGCCAAAATAATCAAATGTCTTGAAATCCATCATCAGACTACGCTCATCGAAAAGACGGATTGAAGTACTTTTTTATCTTCTGTTCATGTATATTGTATCATATCAACCGGGATTAAGGAATTGTTATCTTTTTGTAAATTTTCCCTGAGTAGCAAACCTCCAAATTTCTGATCCGAATTTGCACAATTTTAGTCTTGTAAAAATACCTAATAGCAATTCACGTCCTGAGTGGTGGAAAGAAAGGAAGAGGGAAAATTGACAGTCATAAAAAATATCGCACATGGCCAATGTTTATGATGAGGTTGAAAGGAAGTTTTGTTTAAAGTTAAATACTTTTGTGTTTGTTTCGGAAGTTGTCCATGAGAGTCATTTGGTCCCTGGAATAGGGTGTGTACGTATGTGTTTATATGATTGATGTATATTCTCTTGTGTGGGTGAGTGTGTGCACGTATATGCGTTCTCCATATGTGTGCATGAATGCGTGTATGCGTGTGTGCAGCACACACACACACATACACACACACACATATATATATATATATATATATATATATATATATACATATATATATATATATCCATGAGTGTGCGTGTGTGTGTGTAATTCCGACAAAAAAATTTACACATAGTACCATAATGTCTAGTTCTGTGTGAAACACAAACCCAACTGAACAAAACTGTATAATAAATTCTTGACTGAAAAGATATATATTTTTGGAAAATTTTTTTCTTTGTATATTTAGTGTTTAAAGCTCTGAAACCTTCTAGACTTTCTCTCTCTCTCAATCTATCTATCTATCTATCTATCTATATATATATATATATATATATATATATATATATATATATATGTGTGTGTGTGTGTGTGTGTGTGAATATATATATATATATATATATATATATATATATATCGAGAAAGGGATCTGTACAGACTGAGACAGACAGATAGATGTTAAATGGATGAAAGTCGTTTTTATTATTATTATTATTATTATTATTATTATCATTATTATTATTATTATTATTATTTGATATAAATTTGTCTCTGTTCATTCGCATTTCCGCTCTTAATGAATGATTTCCTCGAAACTGTTTTATAAGCAAAGTTCGTGGTTCGCATTTCCTTCAGACCTAGTTTTTTGTCTTCAACAAAAGTTTCTTCGTTGGATGAAATTATTCTGAATGACCGAACGCCACGAACGCATTGACCATCATTCCACTCAGCCATTTGCTGTCTTTCCAGTCTTTTGTGATGAAACACTTTGTCGTCGTTTATGAATGAAAAGAAACGGAAGCTTTTGTTCATCTTCTTAAATTGACAAAATCTGCGATCTTTTTTCTTTTCTCTTTGAAGCATCTAATTTGCTAGCCTGTGGACTTGAAGACAATGATAACATTTACACCGATAACAACAGCATTTCCCAATGCTCCAGGTGTGGGATAAAGCTATAAGAATGTCCACAAATGTATGTCTTTTAGAAATGTGTCCTTTTGATTGCTTGTTTTTTTGACTACGAGCGAGTAACTCTAAAATTCTGTTATACTATCCACTCATCGACGTTGCCTTTTAGCAGGGTGATCAGATTCTTGAAATGCCAAAATTTTCCACCTAGACAGTTGATTCTCCTCCCGTTTATTTACATTCACCGTAATTCCCTCGGGATAGGCCGTACTTTTTACCGACAAAATCAGAGCTATAACATCCAGGTGTGTATTATCTACGTTAACATAATAGCGGGACATTTTTCCAGCACTGTTTGTTTGGTCTAAGAGGTCATTTTTCTACCACTATTGTCGTGATGATAGATGATATAAAGAACTGAGAACATACTCACCAGATGGCAGTAGCGGCAGTAATTTACAATGAAAATACATTTTCAAATAGTAATTTACAATGAAAATACATTTTTCAAACAATGATTTACAATGAAAATACATTTCTCAAATAGTAATTTACAAATGAAAATACATTTTTCGAATAATAATTTACAATGAAAATACATTTTTCAATCTTTTTCAGGTTATTAAAATAATAAAATCTTAACTCAAGTTTGACTAAACACGTTCATCATGGCATACATTTATAGACGAAATATGTAACTATTAAACGGGGCCTAGATTATAAGTCACATTTTCCGATTCGCAGCGAACATCCGACAGTTCGTTGATGCCGATCAGATCAAAGAAAGGGCTGCAGAAGTATACATTGGAAATGCATTTTTCATTCGAAATTGAAGCTTAATCCGTGGGTCGCTTATCTATGGTCGCAGATTATACATGGAGAATTACGGTACTTATCAAATATCGAGGGTTCAAAATATGTCGGAAGAAGAGATGTCAGATTTACGTTAGAAATTATAGCGAAGCACGAAAATATGGTCATGAATTCAGAGACTTTTTCAATAAGATTAAATTATTTCTTCTTCTGTATCAAGATAAATTCATAAAACTACAGCTAATTGTCAAAATCCGCTTTTTTTTTTTCGCTTGAAGCATCTACTTTGCTTGTCTGTATAATATTCTCATAGATAGTAACAAACAACATTTTTGTTAACAAACAAACAAACAAAGAAAAAAACAGCAAGTTGTTACCAGGAAAATGGAACCGATGATCGAATTTAGTCTAAGGCTGCTTACGTTCATTTGACAAAAATACCCTTTGGAAAGGCATGAATATAATTATTTACCAAGTTAAGCAAATGTAGCTTTTTAGCCGTGTAAAGCAGTCCATGTAGGGCCTGGGTTTAGCAACTATTCTCTGTAAACTGTATTTGCTACTGAAACCGCAAAGCAGCACCATAGGGAACGAATAGCAGGCTTATCTCAGTAACTGGCTTTTTCAAACTTGCCTTTTTTGGATAATACTTGTTTTCAGAAACTGTCAACCTTAACTGTCACAAAAACTGTCCACATAAGTTTCTTGAGTTTTTAAGTGGGTCTGGCTGGCTATGTATGTATCATGTGTACAGGCCGCACCAATGCGGCAAGAGAGCCAAATGTTCAAACATTTACTCTTTGATATGTCTACAAAAACTCAAGTTTCTTGTTTTTTGACCCTGCCCCAATAGTTTTTTTGTGGGACGTTAAATTCGCAATAAAAACTTATGTTAAATTGATCTTTACTTTCTTCCCGCTCGATTTTCTTTTTTTTTTTTACTGATCACTGTCCAAGATAAGAGTAACTTATCCATTGATCAACCGTTTTTTTTCCAAATTTTTAATTGATCACCCTGAATCCGGCATGCTGCCAAGAGACGTCTGTCAGGTGAAGGTGTATGTTTACTTTAAAATTTCTTCCTGCGATTAAAAAGGATTTGGATTCACAGAGCCATACTGCCTTGCAGCTCTTCCCGATATCACCAGTTTTCGTTGGTTCTCCGTTACAGTGTGTAATTGCCAGATCTATTTAGATGTAAGCTCTGCCCGATCTTTGTGCCTCTCGATAGATTTCCACTTCTGTGTTGACAATCCGAGTTGAGTCAGGTATGCCAATGCCCAGTTGACAATAAAACCTAGGCATCTGACTCCGACAGAAAATGTGTTGGTCATCCAGCCATGTCTTTATACATTTGCAGATCTCTTTTCTTTTCTTTTTCAGCTGATGTTGATATGCCCAGTCAACATTTTCTTCAAATGGGAACTGATCAATAAATCTCATGCATACGTCATTTAATTTTAACGTTAAGAATGGGGTTTCAGTGCTCTGACACCAATTAAGCCTTTTCAATGCATTTCAATAGTATCGATTAGCGATAATTTCTCTTCTACCAATTAACATCAGGAGGTGGAAAATTGTGCTGGTTTTATCAAGAAATACGAGGGATATTTTTATGTTTTTTGGTCGGTTCAACCTTCGTCGAACTTTCTGCTTTGGGGGAATTTTTTTTACTAATCTTTAGTTTTGCTCTCATTTGAACGTGTGCCATGATATTGGTCCCCAGTTAGGTTTCACAAGATGACGATGGTAAACCCTAGTGCTTAAACTAACTAATAATTTGCCATGAAATAACAGCAAAGTATACGGGGTAAACGATCACGCTGTGCTACACACATCCCATGGTTCAGTGCATAAGAAAGATTTGAGGGAACGAAGGGCTGCCTTCTCTAGCGAGCGTAACAATCCGATGAGTGAAACAGGCCATTCCTCTTCCCAAACAAAGTAAAGGAATGCCGTCCCCATTACACAACATTACTACCCACGTCCTTAGAAAGAGTGAGGTCTGGTTAGTCACTCAATAGAAAACGTCACGAGACCAACATATGCTGCGATGGGGGATGAGTTAGAAAAATTGGAAAAAAAGGTGATCAGTGATTAACTTACTTCCCTCGCCTTTTATTTGGCAGTGATCTCTTAAGAAACTGAAAAAAAAAGTAGGCTCAAATTTGGGATCAATCTAGAATAAACTTTCATTGCAAACTGACCCCTCTCCCTAAAAACCTATTTAGGCAGGAAATTTTGGAAAAACAAAAAAAAAAGTGTTTTTCTTTACATGATAAATGGTAAATGTTGAAATGTTCAGTCTGTATGCGTGGTACATAGCCAGCCAGACCAGCTTGAAAACTGAAGAAATCTGCGTTGATAGTTTTGGAGTTTTGATTGCCTCCACACAGACTCCATTTCTACTTCAATCCTGACTGGAGATGATTACATAAATTGAAAAACTATCTAAAAAATGTTCTCAGATTAAACATATTTATTAATTAGAAACAAATAAGCCTTTACATACTTGCATCGTACATTCTAGTAAGTGTGTAAGTTTTGTCAGTTTGGCCCAGTCTCTTGAGGGGGGGGGGGCTACCAATCACTTGGTCATGATTTTGCATCATGGGTAAAACGTCCTATCTGTAAATGTATTTATTTATTAGAATGAAATGAAGACTTGTCAGTTTGGCTCAGTCGGCGAGAGAGTCACTTGCAGATCCCTTGGTCGTGATTTCAAATCGCATTGGGGAACAATTAGTTTTATGTATCGCTTTTGTTTAACGCGAGAAAACTGGAAATAAGGGAAGATTTTACACCCCTAAATTTGCTGGGAGTGATTCTTGTTTTCGTTCCTGTCATTACGGTAAAAAAAATCCCTAGTCAACTCCATACTTGGACAGGAGTTCAAAAATATTAGGATATCAACAACAGTGAAAAAGAATATTAATTGCCAAGAGAGAAAACATAAAAAAACAAATAAGGTTTTAAGGTAAAGGTTATCTGAGGACAATCTTTACTGTTTTGAACCTTGTTTTATGGTTGATAAGAAGTGCTGCTTTGCAGACTTGTATCGGATTATGTTTATTTCAATAAACATCTTTCTCTCTCTCTCTATATATATATCTATATCTATATCTATATATACATATATATATATAGATATATATATATATATATATATATATATATATATATATATATATATAGATAGAGAGAGAGAGAGAGAGAGAGAGAGAGAGAGAGAGAGAGAGATGTTTGTAAGCGCACGCGCATGTGTGTGTGTGACAGAGAAAGAGAGAGAGAGAGAGAAATTGAACGGTTTGGAAAATAAGGCTTCAAATAGCAGCATACTTAAATTCATGTTCAGCCTTGTAAAATATTTTTGATCAGTCAAATAGATTTACATACCACGCAAGTATCTATCTATCTTTGTGACTATATTAAAGAGATACACATACAATTTGACATAAAATCATCTCTCATCTTCTTCCTCTTCCCTTTCTTCTTTTCCCCTTGCTAACCATCCATCCATCCATCCATACATACATACATATATACATACGTAAAACTCACTCCCAAGCACAAACTCAAAAGTAGATTTATACATACAAGTGCACTCAGTGTATTTATACACAAACTACTTATATATATATATATATATATATATATATATATATATATATATATATATATATGTGTGTGTGTGTGTGTGTGTGTGTGAGTGTGTGTGTGTGAGTGTGTATATATATATATATATATATATATATATATATATATATATATATATTGTATAATTTGATAGTATACATCAATAAACAAAACCTAATTCTTTACACACACACATACACGCACACATAAAATCCCTTACAAGGCTATAAACCGATCCACTCACAAAAGCTGTCAACACACATTTAACATGCTCACAAAAACAAAGCCTCCGCCCTAAAAGACAGACGCACAAACCGATTTCGCTTTTAACGGTTAATGGTGACATAAATTTGGGTAAGAAGTAAATAATGTTCCAGACGGTAAGAAAATTTGGGAGCGCCCTGTCCGTCTTTCAGTTCAAAACGCTGAAAACTTTTACACTCGAAACTTTGTCGATGATTCCGATCTGTACATTTTACAACCGCGTTAAAATAGATTGGGAAAAGAAAGGAAGAGAAAAGTCCCATAAATGAAAACGATGCAGAGGCTCTCGCAGGAAGGAAGGCAATCACCACATACACAATTACGCATATACACACGTACACGTATGTATATTCGTATGTGAGAGAGAGAGTGATAGAAGGAGTGAATATATTTGCCTATAAACTGGACTTCTTTGAATGGTTCTGATCGCAGTTGAATCTGCTGAAAACACTCGACATTTCATCATCATCAGTTGTAGCAGCAGCAGCCATTTAAAGTCCGTTCTTGGAGATCTGCCGTACGCAGGGTCGACAAGTTTTCTCACTTTGATCGTCACGGCACTTGAACATTACGAAGTTATCCAGATCAACACATCTTATTTTTTTTTGCCGGTCACAATTTCGCTTATGATCTCGAGGGATCCATGTTGCGTGTCACGATGTCTACCGATGCAGACAAGCGAAAATGAGCGTTCTCGTTCGTTCCATTTCTTGGAAAGAATTTTGTTTTATAGACATTCTTCAATTCGAATTAATGAAACGATATGCATAACGTTTACCAGGATTTTACCACACGAAGTTGTTAAAGATGAATCTTTTTCAGAATGTTTTCCTCCTTAATGAACAATGCAAATTCAGAAATTGGCCAAAAAGTTTGTTCGGTTTATGTAGTTAAATGGCATTAAGGGCGCGTGGATTTCACTGAATTTTCAGAAAAGTCTCTTTTGATTGTATCTTTGTTTATTGGTTTTAACATTGAAGATGGAAGAAATCAAGATACAGCTTCTGCATTTTATGCTTTTTTAATTCAAGAAAGGTAAAAAAAAAAATCCGTCTCAACTTCAAAAAATGTATAGTTTGTCAATGATCGAACGTGTCAAAAACTGCCTAATAAATTTAACGATGCTCCACGGTCGGGTAAACCTCCAGAGTTTAATAGCAATCGAATCTAGACGTTATTACTTGAGAATAATCAGCATTAATTAATGCGAGAGATAGCAAACATACTGAAAATGTCCTTATCAAGCGTTCAAAATCATTGCAGATGCCTGATGTTAGCTGGTTGGATGTGCGGCTTGCACGTAAGTTATCCGAAAAATCCAACTGGACCGTATTCCCTTATACGATTTTCTACTTAAACGTAACGAAACTCTTCAGTCAGAGAAAAAAATTGACGGGTGGGATGTAAGAGATTGTCAAATAGGCAAAATGCAGCACCACCAACCGTATTAAAGGCTCATGAAAGTGATGTTTTTATACGGTGGGATTGAAAGGAAGTCCCTAACTATGAGTGCCTTCGGGAGAGTTAAATGATTGATTCGAACAAGTTAAGTTCCCAATTAGACCAATTAAAGACAGAAATCGATTAAAAGCGCCCGGAATTAGTGAAATAAGGGCGTAACCTCAGATGACTATTTTCCCGGTTCTTCCAGAATTTTCCTACTGGAGATAATCTCATTTCTCTGGAAGACTGTGAAAGGGCTCACGGAGCAGTCATTTCCTGGCAATGATGAAATGGTCTGAGAGCTTAGAATTATGGAGTTGGCTGAAGGAAGTCAAAAGATGATTGAACAACATGGCAGATATAATGTTCATTAAAGGTCATAATGTCGGGAGAAAAAATTGCATTTTATTTTTACTTACAAAACACGTATTACATAAAGCGAACGGATGTTTTTCTGGCACTCAATGAACTTCTTTTTCAGCAAAATTTGTTTCGATTCCCGTAAGGCATCAACGTGAAACATCTTTAGCGCCAGCGAAGCCAGCTGAATTCGGGGGATCGTTGTTTTCCTGTTTTTTCTGCTTTGGTCAACTATGAACAGTGATTCGTAATATTGATTGTAATATTGCATACAAATATAAAAAAGAAATACCCGTAATACCCTTCGGGGAGTTTTGAAAAATCCAAGGAGGAAAATAAGAAATGTGGGAAAAAAACAAGTCTTCCACGCCTATGGCAATCAGGCGACGGGTAGAAAATCAATCGTTTTGCCAATGATGATACCCTGAAATTGATTTTCATACTCTCTTGTAGGGGATATTTTTGTAGGTTCCTAGACTGACTGCGATAAATACGGTGTTAAGGAGATGCATTTCCCGATTAACAATTTAAATTTTGGTGAAAGATACAATTCGTTCACGAATAATATGAGTGTGCTTTGATAAGTGTGGCTCATTCTCCGTACCATTTTGTCAAAGGTTTTTAATAAAATTCAACATTTTCTTTCATCTTATACTTGGTCGCATTTAATTCTACAACAATACCTTAATAGTACAACATAAACCCACCTTAATCAAAACTGCACTATTCAGTTTATTCGTGTATATATCACGAAGTATGAATATCAAATCTTTGATTGATTTTGAAGGATATATTGATTGAAGGAAGAAAGAAGTCAATCTGATTATTGATCGATGGATTTCTTTTTTGAAATAATAAACATAGAGAAATTTTGGAGAGATTATGTGGGCTAACAGACAGGAAGATAAATACAAATAAATACATTTGTCTTTTCTAACTTCGTTGGCAAAGTTTAATGAACACCTTGTTTTTTTGTTTTTCTAGAAAAGCATCAAGCCCTCGCGTTAAACGTTCAGCGCTCTGTAATAAACCCGAGTTTCAAAAAGAAACATTTTGAAATTAGTTACAAACAAATAAGTTACATTCCAATGGAAACGATTTTCAATGAAAATCCTTTCATCAGATGTGTGGAATTCAAGGAATTCTTGTTGTCAGATCAACAGAGACCGCGGAGGCAATTCTTTCAAAGTTGTCAGAATAGAAAAGGTTTTTTTTTTTCGCTTTTGTTTATTTTATCGTTCAAATCTTTTTTTCATAGCTTCAACACCATAACACCTTGTCACATTTGTCGCGTCTTTCAAAGGCGTAATTAGAAACCGTAAACCAAAAACTGTCGACACAGATTTCTTCAGTTTTTCACTTGGTCTGGCTTGTTGGCTGGCAGGCTGTATGAGTGTATGAATCACGTATTCAAGCCATAGCATTTGAACTAGAGGGCTGAAAATCCCAACATTTATTATGTTAAAAAAAAGCGTATTTGCTTCAGTGAAAATTCCTAACTAAAATGGATTTTTTAGTGGGGGGGGGGTCATTTTACAATGTAAGTTTTTGCTAAAGCATTCCCTTAGTTCGTGTCAAACATCAATCGCACTTAGTCTTTTTTTCAATACAAACTTTTCCAAACTGCCCAACAAAAGGTGAGATAAGTAACACATCCATTAATCTCACTTTTTTCCAATTTTTGAATTGATCAACCCCAACACGGCATGTTGCCAAGAGAGGTTGGTCAATGGACGGTTTCCAATGACTGACTAACCAGAACTGTTTATCTATCAGTTAGCAAGCCAGTCAACCAGCCATCTGTTGCTACGGTCAAATTACTTTGGATTCACGGGTTCTCGTACGATTACTGTAGTTGAGCAACGTCGAACTTGGTCAGTGCCTAGATGGTTGACATTCTGGAGATGCCAAGTGCCGTAAGCTGTTCGGGATTATGTAAAGAGCCTCCCGTTGCGATCGCATTAACCCCTATAAGAAAAAACTCATCTCCACACTACACTCAATAACTCAACACAAAGACCCCATTCTCCTAGACCCCTGCGACCTTTGAATGGCCTGGTTGTCAGCAACAAAAAATTATTTAATAAATTCACCCGCCTGTATCATCGGAGGTGCCGCGGTGTTATTTAATGTGAGCAAAATGATAATCCGCTTCTAGCTTGTTAAGTCCATAGAAGCTTCATAAGAACTCCGTTGAATGTACCTTTCGCGAACAACTTCCTCGCTACGTCTGTTTCCAGTCTCTCACAGCGCTGGAGGAAGGGTTGGATCACTATTTCATCAATAGTTGGAGGAAGAAAAGGTTGATTCATACCTTTCCCAAGTGCATTAGTGCAAAGTGAACGCAGACTGTCCAAGTTGGTGTTTGAACTTGGTTTGCTTATTCCATTTTCTGATCTACTAACCGTTTCGCAAATGGCACTTTTGCGTAGTATATTCGTGAAGCGAAATGATTGGTGAGAAAATCTCATCGTTGCCAAGGAATGGTCAGCTCGATGAGAACCACTCCTTGGAGACAATGGGATTTCCATTGCCACTGATAGATTTTTTGGATTTTATCTTTTAAATAAATATTAATAATTTAACATGGCAGAATGATAAGTTGACTGGATGGAAAATGATGAGGGAAAAAATCAAGTATTTTTCTTGCTTAGTTACTGGCACAATACCGTCAATATTCTTAAAAAAACGATATGCTTATCATTGAATCATTGAGGATTTTTTTGAAATTGCAAATATAGGATTAGTTGGAATTTTCATAATGTTTTTAGTGATTGGAAAGTGAGAAAGATATTTCAGAATAAATGCAACTCAGTATCGCAGTCGATAATAGAACAACTGTAGCGTCAAAATTGGAAGTCAGGTAAAAGAAATTCCATCGGGAAATGAATTTAGTTAGAATAAATTCTGTTCATAACATCACTGGCATTTTCCATTCGATAACATCTAAAATATAATTTTAAAAAAGGTCTTGAAACATCTACATTCTTGAAGATCTAGATGTTATTTCCACTGGAAAATATCTAAACAACAGTAAAAAAAACTTCTAGATTCTGGAGAATCTAGATATAATTAATAAACCCATCAAAGTAGGCTTTTTTTAATGCATTTTAGAAGAGATATAGTGGAGTATTGATGCCAATTTTCAAGTCTGTAGACAAAACTGTATGGCCAGTGACTCTGAAACACACAAACAAAAAATCACACCTACATATAAAAAAAAGGACAAAAACTTTCACCATCTTTGATGTCTATGGTTGTTCCATGTAGTGAAAGAAACAATTAAGAATGCTTAGGTAGGTGAATGCAACTGGCTGACAGTTAGGATAGAAATGACCAATACTTTTGTTATGCATCGATTTTCACCTTGTATCGATATTCTTTTGTAAAAGTATCAATGAAAATGAATAAAAACGATCGATCTGTCCAAATACTGATGAGCATTATTCTCTATTAGAAACTATTCATTTGTATGTGGACAACCACAAATGCTGTTTTTATTGCTCAAGATTGCAGGGGCCATTATGGATTTTGAGCAGAGGGAGACCCGAATTAACTTAATAGTTTGGCAACATCACCATATAGCAGTGTCAGTTCATCTTTTCAATCTCCTTGATCGATTCGCAGAGGATTTCAGCTGGATAGAAAAGAAAACTTCCTCTTTTCCTTCGGCAATTTAATCATATTAAAGAGAAATTAGTTAGAAATTTAGCATTCAAAATCACAAAACATGACTAAATGCAAGGCTTGTTTCTTCTTGCGTGATGTTTCTGTTTTTAACACTCAAAATAAAGTGATTAGAAGCAAAATATCTGTTTGTTCAAATACTTACAAGTACACACACACACACACACAAACACATGAATATATATATATATATATATATATATATATATATATATATATATATATATATATATATATATATATGTATATATATATATGTATATATATTGCACGATACATTCAATGTCAAGTTGAGTTAAAGTAGAGCTTCAAGTATGGTAAATTGATGAATTTGCTACACAAACAAGTTCATGTTTCTACCCTATTTGGGCTTCTTCAAGCGAATGATTCGATTCATATGGATCTTAATTTCGAAGGTTGTTGGGGTCCTATTTTTCGGGTTGGAAAACTTTTTGATCAATTTAAAGCTGATAGATTAACACACTCATAAAAAAGTGCCTGAAACACATCAAGTAACAACTCGCTAGGAATCCACTTCCCAAACGTCAAATCTATTTATTTATTTCCTAAAAAAAAAAAATTGTTGCATTGAAAAAAACAAATGGAGAAGATATAGACCGAATATAAACGAAATGAGATCAGCCATTTGGGCCTCTGCATTACTGGCAGCTGTTTAGCTCAATGGTAAGAGCAACAATACGTTGATGCAGCTACCCTATCGGTTACAAATAAGATTCCTGTAGCAGTCCATTTTCTGTAATTGTTTATTCTATTTATGTTGTCTAGGCTAAGTGAATCATCCCCGATCATTCAAAATCAGTTTCAGTAAAAATATAACGCAATTTATAATTATATATATATATATATATATATATATATATATATATATATATATATATATATATATATATATATATGTCAATGACTTCCCACAAGTAATCATGGAAGAGTTACCAAGGCTACAAGTATTAATGGAAGATTTTCTCATTAAAAGTGATATCAGAAAAGATATCTTGATATCGAAATAATCGCTGCCTTAAACTATTCGCATAAATGCAATTATAAGAAATCTATACGTGAATACAAAAATCAGTAGATGCACACACACACACACACACACATGCGCACATACACATGCACACACACACTCACACACACACACACACACACACACATACGTTTATTGAACAACCGTAGCCATCCAAGATGTGTTCGTTCGTTTATGTGTTAATTCGTATGTTAAAACCCTCCTGGCTATACTGTTTTGTCTACAGACTCGAAAATTGGTATCAGTATTCCACGAGACCCCTTCTATTTTTATTCTGAGGAAGAAAGCTTTCTTTTTTTCTCATCCTTTGTTGGGCCATATTTCGACGGGTTTATTAATAACGTCTAGATTTTTCAGAATCTTGATGTTTCTACACGTTTTCTTTTGTTCCCGAGTCGGAAACTGTCAACAATTTTTTAGTTTTTAAGCAGGGCTCACTCGCTGCCTGGTCGGTTAGCTATGTATGTATCTCGTATATAGGCCGCACCAATGAAGCAAGAGGACCGAAAATCAAAACATTTACTCTTTACTGTGTCTAGAGAGTTTTTTGTTTTATTATAAATTCATCTGCTTGTTAAGTTTTTTATCGAGATGATGGATTGGTCGTATACCTCGCTTTTCAGGAAGGTGGGATTGTGTAGTTCTTGAAGTTTGAGCTGGCTCTACCGATAAATATCATAGAAAACTTAAATGGCAATGGGCTGGTCATGTTGCAAGAATGCCAGTCAACTGCTTGACATCACGACTCACAACATGGATCCCCCCAGATCAAATGCAAAACAGCTACCGACAAAAAATAAGATGGTTTGACGAACTAGACAAGTTGAGAAAGTACAGGCTCCATGACGCCCGTGATAGAGATGTCCAGCGAATTTCGCGGAGGGCCCTTGTCAAACGATAGAGGTTAAGAGACTGATGATCATAAAATGGTGATGATGGAATTTCGTTCAGATGATCCGAAATTTGGAAAATTGATGTTCAGATAAACGAAGTATGTATATTTTCAGAGCATCCATTGTCTTTGATATCACTGGGTCTTACTCTGTTACGTTAAAAAGAATGGATTGAACGAGCTAAAATGTGCATATAGTTTGAAGCAACCAATCTCAATCTATTTTTGGCCACAGCCCCCTTAAGAGCACTTCTCAAGTTCCAGAGCCCCCTTTAACAGCTCTTCTCGGGTTCCAAGCCCCTCTGTCAAATTAGGATACAACACGAACGGAGAAACAGAAATTCATTTATTATTTCCGGCTATACCCACCCATCAAATGTGTCAGGGCCCCTGAGGAGGGGTTGCAGTCCATGTTGAGAATGGTAAGTTTGAAGGATATATAAATTAAATAATAGGAAATAATTTAAAAGTGTCAAACCTATGTATGTATGTTCTCAAATTAAGTGACGCCACAGAAGTAGATATTATGGTGCTACGTGTGAATTTGTTTTGTTGCATATATATATATATATATATATACTCGGAAGCTTTATAGCTTTCAACACTGAAAAAAATTTTTTTAACTTTTTTTCCAAAGATTTGTCATTCCAGTCAATTATTTCCAATTATCTGTTAATGAAATCTAGTGTTTTTCATGTTTTAAACAGGATTAGATATTATGGTGTTATAGTGAATACGTCTTGTTGGGATCATGGATTATATATGTATATATATATATATATATATATATATATATATATATATATATATATATATATATATATATATATCGTCGTTGCATCCATTCTGTCTGTCTGTCTGTCTGTCTGTCTGTCTGTCTCTCTCTCTTTCTCTCTCTCTCTCTCTCTCTATGTATATATATATATATATATATATATATATATATATATGAGTGATTACTGTTATTGTCTTTACGTCTGTGTGTACGCACATCTACATAAATGCATGGATATTCGCTAAGTTTAGTTCACTCTGGTATAGAATCACAAAAGAGGAACACCTAGTGGTAATCCAGCTCACTCCCCTAGGGGACAGTCAATACATCAATCATATATATATATATATATATATATATATATATATATATGATTTTGACACCATGTACCCTGGATCATGTTCAAGTACTCGATCCTTTATCACTGATACACTTCTCCCTCTTTTTCTCTCTCACTCACTTACTCTCTCTCTCTCTCTCTCTCTTTATCTATCTCTGTATCTCTCTATGTAATCTATCTATCCAAGTATATTTGTATATTGATATAATTTGAATACTGCCATATCATTTGTATTGCCCCCATCCTCGTGCAATTTCCCGGATATTCAATATGCTTTCGACTTGAAAAAATGTTCATAGCAACCAATTGCATATCTCTCTCTCTCTCTCTCTCTCTCTCTCTCTCTCTCTCTCTCTCTCTCTCTCTCTGTTGTATCCTTTGATTGGATACTAACTAATTCAAATGGCTTCTGTATATCTGCAAAACCTTACTGAATCTCAGATTAGTAAGCCAATAGAAATATCTAAGAACGTAAATTTCATATGATCCTGAGGAAACTTGTCTCTTTATATATTGGGTTTCCCAGGAGTAATGTCGGATTTGTCTCCAAATCACGGTCGCGTGGTGCAAGACTGACTTTGGAAGGTCCCTGACTGGGACGACGTGGTGCTATCGAACGACCACCGAAATCACAGGTCTCAAATATTCAAGAGTTTTTCTTTAGGTTGTCCAGAAGAAGATGGTGTGTGGTATAGAACCAGCCATCAGACAAGAATTGAAAACCAGAATAGAAGAAAATGTTGCTACCATCGACGTTGAACTTTTTAGAATGTGTGTAGTTCAGTAGCTTATTCACTGAAGAAATCAAAATGTCCTTCAGTCAAACTGAGGCTTACATCCAGCACAAATATCTATATTTATTGGATATGTAGTTTGTATATTACACCGATATATTTGTTTCAGAGGGAGATTTGGAGTTACCTTTTACTGAATTAAGCTATTGATTTTGGTAAGTGCAAGTTCAGTTAGTGACTAATCCAGTACCTATATATAGGTGTTTACATGTACGGTTCACATGTCTATAATTTGCTTGCCATATTTTTCAACATGCATGTCTTAATTTTTGATTTGCCGAAAAAAAAAGTATATTTTTTCAATTTTCAATGAATTGACAGGAAATTGTATTTTCTCATGCAACATGCGATTGTTGAAATAACTGTTAATATTTTTATATATCCCGAACTCATTCTTTGGAAGAAATGCCAAAGAGTTTCTGCTAAAAACATTCTTCGAAGTGTTGTCTCAAGTTTGTATTACAAAAAAAAAAGAGATAAATAAACGACAATGTATTGTTCATAATTCCCTGAAGAATGATTAATATTCAAAGAGTTTTTCAGACAACTGAACTTATTTCATTTTTGCTGCAGCCCCCACATTGTATTGAACGATCCATTCTAAAAAGAAACATAACAAATATGTTTGGTGCCATTTTTATTTGGCTAAACTCAAAAATAGTCTCTCTCTCTCTCTCTCTCTATATATATATATATATATATATATATATATATATATATATATATGTATATATATATATATATATATATATATGCATAGTAAACCTAAAAAAGGTCAATGAATGGATCTGCCAGAATGTTGTGGGAAAAAATGAGTTCATCATCATCATCACCATCATCACCATCATCATCACCATCATCATCATCATTCTTTTAGTGTCTGCCAGGCGTCTCTGTCATAGGCGTCGCGGATCTGATACTTTCTGTATAGCACGTAACGCTATCTTATTTTCTGCCGGCCACAGTTTTGCATATGATCTCTGTGGATCCACACAGTGCATCTCGATGTCCTGCGGTTGTCTGACATTCTTGCAACATGAACCACCCATTGTCATTTGAATTTTCTAAAGGATTCGATGATATCTCGGACTCTTGTTTTTTCTCTTATATACTGTGCTGTTCAGTGATGCCTTCATGTGATGTTGAGCATGATTCTCTCAGGTGCATATTGTATGTTACTCAGTTCAAGGATCACTTTTTTGGTCAAGTTCCATGTTTCAGCTCCATGGGTGACTATCGGGAGGATGCATTGGTTGTGGACCCTTATTTTCAATATTTTCTAATCTTTTCAGGTTGATGTTGCTCTACCAAAAGATTACCTAGAGTGATTCTTCGGTTGATTTCGTCTTCTTTCGAAGACTTCATAGAGATTTGTTTCTGAGGTCGATGTAGCGGTCTACTTTTTCCAGTTTTGCGTTTTCAATTTGGATTTTTGTGTCTTAGTTCTAAGCATGTTTATTGTACATGACAAATGTTTTATTGAAGCCCATGTGAAGATGGAGATCGTGAAGGTTTTTAACAAAAAGGACGATGTCGTCAGCAAATCAGAGGTTGCTTAGATATTGGCTGTCTATTCTGATTTCTTTATTTTCCCAGTCTAGATTTTGGAGGATCATAGCGAATCTGCAAAAAACGTTTGGGAGTACTCTGTATTTTTTCTTTTCTTTCTTTTTCCTTATTATCGTTCTTATGGTTTTGTATCACGTTTTGTCATTTACGCTGTTGAATTGAAAGTTGCTCAAACGAATTAAAATTGTCCTCTAGAAGTCTGCATAAGACGCGGTCGGCCTTTTCAGTACCGGATAATAAAT